>JAMPIV010021694.1:0-220000 GCA_024509875.1 Oreohelix idahoensis
CAACTTATCAACTGGTGGACCAGCTTTCTGGGTTTGACCTCGCAGAAGTTCAGAAGTCAACAGATTACCGATACCAGACCGTTTCCTGGCTGATACGACACACTTGCAGTATTGGTTTGCTCTTTGTCAACACTTCGTCACGTGACCTGTCAAGTGAATGCAGTATGTAGGTCAGCGTTGTTGACAGTTTTACATTAGACATTATAGAGTTTCACAGAACAGTTGGATCAATTCTTGTCAATGTTAACAGGAAGACAGTATTTGTGAACTAAGAAGTCCTATTTTCATCGATGGATCTTCTTGTTTCCATATATGAACTTTAATATTTAAGGCCAGAATGTTTAATTGAATAAAGTGGCAGTTTGTTGTTTTCATAAAAATAACTTTGCCAT
The DNA here is from genome assembly GCA_024509875.1 of Oreohelix idahoensis. NCBI lineage: Eukaryota > Metazoa > Mollusca > Gastropoda > Stylommatophora > Oreohelicidae > Oreohelix > Oreohelix idahoensis. Next base: position 393 of record JAMPIV010021694.1, read on the forward strand.
TACTGTAAGACTGAGCCTATTTTGCAACACATACTATCATACACATAATTTATATATATTTATGTTTACATGTTATTTGTTTGTATAGTATGTTAGTTTCTATGTCAGCGGGTTGTGTTTAAGGTTGGGCGGCGTCCTCACAACAGAATATCCCACGTCATAGAGGGTCCGTTGTGGGCGTTTTCTATAGGTGCAATTTTCTTGATTGAAAATTTGCTGCGACAACTGTTGCTTTTGTGTTAGCTGTGAAGTCTGTAATTATTGTTATTTTTGTAATATTTCTTTGTTCTTTAGTTTTGTTTTGATTTGTTTGTAATTTGTTGGTCTAACCTTTTCTATCTTTCAGTTCTATTCACAATTTATATTCATATATTGTGACGTCATTTGTGTTGTTATTCTTTGCAGATTCAGTGATTATTTTCATTGATTTCCCTATTTGATTTATTTTGATTTCTGCAAACGTTCTTGTATTGTCAGTCCTATTTGTACTTTATGTATTCTGTTGGTTGACATATGTTTTATATAGGTATATTTCATAAGACACAATTGCCTGTGCACTGCACTTGGATTATGGTATAAACCAGTACCTGATTATTATTACTATTATACAAGACCTTATTAAAGGCTTGTGACCCACAGATATTGGGATAGTATACTGATTAATCAAGTCATTGAGAACTTGTGGTATTATTATTGATTCAGGTGATTAGTATTATTGTTAGACATCATGGCTACATTAGAATACTTCATTACACAAGGGAAAGCCCTTGATAAGACTGGTCAACAATTAGAACAATGGGCAGTTGCTCAATATGACAAAGCATTAGAGGCTGCTGCTGAACAAAAGAAATTGCAGATGCAGGTAGAGGAAAGGAGATTTGAAGCTGAACAAAAAAAATTGGAAAGAGAAGCTGCGGCTGAACAAAAAAGATTAGACAGTGAAGCTGAACAAAAAAGATTAGACAGTGAAGCTGAACAAAAAAGATGAGACAGGGAAGCTGAACAAAAAAGATTAGACAGTGAAGCTGAACAAAAAAGATTAGACAGGGAAGCTGAACAAAAAAGATTAGACAGGGAAGCTGAACAAAAAAGATTAGATGCTGAAGAGAAAAAAGCAATAAGAGAACATGAATTTGAGTTGGAGAAATTGAGATTGACAAGTATGAGTAATGTTAATCAGGCATCTAGTGGTAATGGTAAACCTTCTACTTACAAGGTTAAGGTTCCACCGTTCAATCAGTCCAGTGACGATATTACATTCTGGCTGGATAGATTTGAACGTTCTTGTCGTACACATAATGTGGATAAATCACAATACGCTAATCAATTATCAGAAAACTTGAAAGGTGAATCTTTGACTAGATTATGCCTTGTAGGAGAAGCAGATAAGGATAATTATGATGTCATTAGGGCGGCTTTGATAAAAAAATATCAGCTAAGTGAGGAAGGCTATCGCCTTTTATTTAAGACGATGGTACCTGAGACGGGTGTAGAATTCTCAGAATTCACTGCAAAGGCACGTCTCACAGTTGATCGTTGGATTGAGCTTTCCAAAACAGAAAAAACGTATGAAGGACTTATGGATTTGTTGCTCAGAGATAAGATTATGTCATGTGTGAACAAACCTTTCCTTGAATTTATACATGAGCGTAAACCCAAATCTCTAAAAGAAATGGAAGAATATTGTTCCCAATATGTCACTGCACACCCCGACGTGACTTTTGGCAACACTAAGATTAAGGAGAGTATGCCAGTTGCTTCAGCAACACCATACAATCCCAATTATTCACACAGATTTCAGGGACCTCAAAACAGATTTGATAAAAAAGGTAACCATAATAGTTATCAAAACCAAGGTAACCAATCATTTCAGGGTTCTTCTTCAAAGAACTGGAGACGACCTGATAGCTCTCGACACAGGGGTGGTCATAATTATAGGAATTTCCGTAGAGGAAGTAATTATAGAAACTATCAGGGTTATCCGTCTTGGAGTCAACAAGATCATAATTACAGAGATACTCATTATAATGAATATGATAATGGTAACCAAGGGAACTATGACTCAAACCCAAATAGGGGTTACAATAGAGGTAACAATAACTACAGAGGTGATAATAACCGAGGTAGATCTCAAAACAAAAGACATAAACCACATTTTCAGGCAAACTCTGCACAACAAGAGTCCCATGAAGCCTATAAACAGAGTAAAGATAATAATGATGCTAGTAATATGGCATGTGCCGCTTTTGATTTTGGGAGAGCATCTCAGTGCCCCCAATGCAAAACGTTATTTGAGCCAACCACAGTGTCTACTTTAAGCTGTGGCCATCCTCTTCCTGCTCTTCCAGCATCAGTCGCGCATGATGGAAGAGGTTCTCTTGTCTTACATAAGGGTTTAGTGAATAACAATCCAGTCTCTGTGCTATTTGATTCTGGATGCACCACAATTGGTGTTAGGCAGTCACTCGTAGATCCTTCCCGTGCCACTGGACAAGTAGTCAAATGTGTAACATTTGGCGGCACATTAGAGAAATACTCTACTGCTATCATTAGGATTGCTACTCCTTTCTTTACAGGAGATGTACACGCATGTCTTCTTCCGAATCCGATCGCTGACCTCATCATCGGTCGCATTCATGGAGTCAAGGAATGCACTCCGCAACAAATTTCCACGTGGGAAAGGCAAAACATGCAGATTGCTAACGCTGTAGTCACTAGAGCTCAGGCTCTTAATATGCCTCAAACTTCATCTACTGAAGATAATGAAGTGCATAACCAAGATAATCCCTTGGTAATTTCTCGTGACTCGTTTATAAAACAGCAAGAAGATGATCCCACTCTGAAGAAATTCTTCATTCTTGCAACTAAAGGTGATCCGAATAAAGACACAAGTCGTAAATCGTGGATTACAAAGAAGAATGGCGTACTTGTACGTATGGTTCAAGACTCCATTACGTCAAGTCATTCTCAAATCCTGGTTCCCAAGAATTTGAGAGTTAAAATTTTGCAGCACGCTCACGACTCTCAGTGTGCTGGACACATGGGTTTTTCCCGTACTAAGTCAAGAGTCCTTGCGGCTTTCTTTTGGCCATTGGTAAACAAGGACATACGGATTTATTGTCGATCTTGTAAAGTATGTCAGGAAGTTAAATCCAAAGGTCCACGGCATGCTGCACCCATTCAGGCGGCGGACATTCCTATTCGGCCGTTTCAAAAAATGGCCATAGACATTATTGGTCCATTTAAGATCAAGTCTGCCAGAGGACATCAGTTTATCTTGACGTGTGTTGATATGTGCACACGTTGGCCAGAGGCTATTCCTCTGAAGAGCATTACTACTGCTGATATTGCAGATGCTCTTTGGCTTATATTTTCTCGTCTGGGGTTCCCCGGAGAGATATTGTCAGACCATGGCACCCAACTAATATCAGATACCATGTCTCAAGTAATGTCTACTCTGCAGATAGATAGATCTTTAAGTAGTATCTACCATCCAATGTCTAATGGTATGGTCGAACGCCTTAATAGAACACTTAAAAACTTACTGGGGAAGATAACTGAGGATCATCCTCAAGACTGGGACAGAGTTTTACCTGCGGCCCTCTTCGCTTACAGAGAGGTACCCAATGAACATACGGGATTTTCTCCCTTTGAACTCGTCTTTGGCGCGCGTCCGCGTGGCCCTATGTCGTTGCTTCACGATCTCATAACATCTGACAATATTGACGATGACACAAAGTCATCCTACGAATATGTCATCGCGTTGAGACAAAAGATTATCGAAGCATGCAAATTAGCAACTTCTTCTTCTGAATTTGCGAAACAGAAGGCAAGGCAATTTGCCAATAAGAAGAGATGCTTACGACAACTTTGTCCTGGTGACAAAGCATTTGTATTACTACCTTGTAGGGAAAACAGATTACTTATTTCTTGGAAAGGTCCGTACGATATAATATCGAAAATTTCCGATGTCGACTATATTGTCGATATTGATGGGAAGCATAAAACCTTCCACATCAATATGCTTACTGAATTCCATGAACGTCCGGATTATTTGCAACCCATTTTCCAAGCAACGGACAATTCTCCAGTACAACATGGTCATTACTCATCACTGTCCGTGATACAGGATGAGGAAACAAGTTTTTCAGATGTAAATCTTCCTCTTCCAATGATCCCACTTCATTCCAGTGAATCATGGAAGAACGTTACTGTCTCTCCTTATTTGTCTCTAGGAGAACAGCGACAAGTTTCAACTATGTTGCAAACATTTCAGGATGTACTCACTGACATCCCTGGACAAACGAATGTCATTCAACATGACATTGTTCTAACTGACCATACTCCTATTAGGGTTAGACCTTATCCTATACCTATACATTTTCAAGCACAGGTCGAGAAAGAGTTGGATGAGATGATAGATTTGAAAATAATCGAACCATCCACCTCTGCATATTCTTCGCCGATGGTTATTGTGCGTAAAAAAGACAATAACATACGTCTTTGCGTTGACTATCGAAAATTGAATCAAGTAACGAAGTTCGATGCCGAACCTATGCCTTTACTGGAAGAGCTACTTACTCGACTCTCCAAATCTCATTTTTTCACTAAACTTGATTTGTCTAAAGGATATTGGCAAGTTCCTTTATCTGAACGCGCCAAACCTCTCACGGCTTTTTCAACACCTAGAGGTTTGTTCCAATGGAATTTTATGCCTTTCGGTCTTATGAACGCACCAGCTACGTTCGTACGCATGATGCGCCGAATCCTATCTTATCGGTCAGATGTCATTGCATATCTAGACGACATCTGTCTTTTCAGCGATACTTGGGAAGATCACTATTCAGGGTTAGATGAATTGCTGTCTACTTTGCGTGAGCACAACCTGACAGCGAAACCCTCTAAAGCCTATATTGGTTTTAGCGAAATTTCTTTCCTAGGCCACCGAGTTGGTCATGGTTTCCTAAAGACAGAGGACCATAATACTAGTAAGATACTTAACATCTCAATCCCTAAGACTAAAAAACAGGTGAGAAGTCTGTTAGGTCTTATTCAATTTTATGGCAGATTCATTCAGAATCTATCCTCTATCATGGCACCTCTCTCAACACTTCTAAAGAAAGGTTCGCCTAATGTGGTCCACTGGTCTCAGGAATGCCAATGCTCTCTGGATAAGATTAAAACACTGTTTTCAACACCACCTATTTTAGTGCTACCCACTAAAGATAAGACATTCGTTCTTCGTAGTGACGCTTCATCCACTGGGATTGGAGCGGCACTAATGCAAGAGTACTCTGGAACTCTGCATCCTGTAATGTATATTTCCAGAAAACTTAATGCGGCAGAAAGGAATTATTCGGTTTTAGACCGTGAGCTATTAGCTATGGTTTGGTCGATCCTCAAACTACAGAGATTCCTTCTAGGCGCACATTTCATAGTAGAAACCGACCAAAAAGCTCTTACTGCTATACAGAGTAAGAATTTGAAGAGCTCGAGGTCTACTCGATATGCAATTGCTCTTCAACCTTTTCATTTCTCTGTGCGAGCTATTCGTGGATCAGATAATGTGATGGCAGACATTCTGTCAAGATGCCCACATGATTCCACATAACTATTAGGGCTTAGACTTCTTGATATGTCTAGTTCTATAGTAGTTCCTTTTCTATATCATGATAGATACACATTTGTAATTTAATAATATAATGATTGTATCACTACATAGCGGTTCATGATGTTTATTCACCGCTGTGCTTTGATGATTTTTTCTTCATAAATCATAAATTTAAGATATCTAATACGAAATGATGATATGAATTTTTTAGGCATTGTGTAATTGCCAGAATTGTATTATACTTTGATGACACCTTCCTGGAAAAATATACTTGTAGAGAAATAATTTCTCTCAGTTTATGAGACACATTCTCACCAGTCGCTCCATAAGTCGACTTAGCCTCATATTAGGCGTTATAGGTATTCCTGATATTTTCATCTGCGCATTATTCATGCGTTGTGAGCCTATTGTACGTTGCTCCTAGATGTATTTCAAAAAAAAAAATGTTCCATTTTTTTTTTTCCCGGGAGGTGTGGTAAGACTGTTACGTGCAGTCTTTGATATCTTACAATATTATACATAGGTAATTTTTTAGTGCTTAAGGGAAAGTCATTATTGAGTTACTTCCCTTGAACTCCGCGGATAAATCCATTTTACTGCGATTTATTCGTTGTTTGGGTAATAATAGATTGTTCTTGCTTCAGAATATCTATGGCCTGAATTTATGTGTATTGTTTGTCTGAGTAGGACGAGTCTGTCTTATATCTGTATATCTTTACATATCTAAGTCGAACTATATGTTCTGTTGTCTCTAGAGAGGTCAAAGGCTATTCGGCGGATGTGTCGCTTGAGTGGTGTGATTTGGCTTCGTCCTGATAGGGACTGTGTGTGTTTTGCTATGTCGGCTTGATGCCTTGAAAAAGTGATCTCAGTGGTTTTGGGGAAAGTGATAGTCGTCTAGACCTATCGTGTATGCTTTACCCCAGTGTTTATTCATCTTGGCAAGGAATGGCAGTTTCATATTCCCTCTACCAAGGTAATCAAAGCCACTCTTATGAACTCTCGATCGAAGCCACCATTTTCGATAGTTACGATTTGAATGTCTAAGAGAATATATTTGACTCGATGAAAACGACTTCGATTCCTAGCAGCACTATATTCTGTAGAATGCAGTCAATTGTTCATGATCAAATCTACAGAGCAATGCAATGTTTATGAATGACTAACTTTAGGACAGATTCATTATCTGCATCCAAACGTGAGTGACAGTTCACGAGTGAAGCCATCTTGGAACCAAAACATGTAGGACTTTCAAGAAGAGAAAAGGGATGCCCGTATTATCGCTTGATCAGTCCAGAGATCACTGCTACACATGAGAACCCATTGTTAGCGGTTCAATATTATTACATGGAAAAATATGTGCTGAACATTATGTTGAAGAATCGTCGCTAAACGAGATTAGGTTTAGAAGCCATCTGAAATATTGTTTATAAGCTGACGTGCTCAGTCAGTGAAGTCAGATGATATATGTATGGGCGATACTGAGTGCTTGGCTACTGACAGTCCATTATACCATTATTCTACATGAGTGCCCATGTAACATTGCAAGACCATTTATCCACTGTACTATGATGTATTATGGCAACCTGTGATTTGTCACTATCTGTGCTGTCGAGTGTGTACGTCCAATTAAACTTTAGAAAAGGTACACAGTCGTTGGTGTCGATGACTTCCAGTCATACATGAGTGTGAGAAAAGAACATTTGTCAACAACACGAACCCTTATCATCATTCGCACATTATACACTCCATCCATGTCTACACAACACTGCGTAGGTCAAGTTGACATTCCATACACTACAGTGGGGCAGGCAACACCATAGGGATCTTGTCAACTGATGATGATAGACGCCTGTCTTCCCGCCTAGGAGTGTTCTGGTGTACTTTATCAACATATATTATATCCAACTAAATATCAACCTTATCACCTGCCCCAAAGCATCCATGTGCTCCTGCAGAAATAGTGTCTGTAGCAATTTGTTTTATATGATAAAACTGTCAGCTTCAAAGTACAATCACATATTCAATCAATCAATCAATCAATCAATCAATCAATCAATCAATCAATTACCCTTTAGCTCACTAAAGAACATAGGCCTTTAACAAACATATACGAAGTCCTCCTGTCACGTGCTCTCAGCTTTAAGTCCTTCCATCCTGTCTTATCATTTTCATTCTGTCTGCAGCCATCTTCTCCGTCTGTTCTTCAGTCTACCTACTTCGCTTACCCTGGGGATCTCGGAACATGGACTGCCCGGTAATGCTTTCAACAGGTTTTCTCGTGTGTTACCGGGGCTCGAAAAGGGTCACAGAAAAGTTACATTGTAACCAACTAAGCGGTGTTGAGCTTAGGATCGGCTACCCCATACTGTATACATTTTCAGCCACAAAAGCCTCAACCTCATATTAGGGGCACCTTAAGCATTGCCGGACGGTGCAGTACTTCTATTACAATGAGAGATGCATGAAGGTATTTCTGGACTTATCCTTATATGATCACCAGATAAGCACAATGCTACAGTATACAAGTGTGGAGAAGAACCTCTGTCTGTGAAGGTAATTACACCATATTTGACTCTTAAAATCATCCACACACATCCAAGGTTCCCCCAGTGGGATGAGACATGTTGAAAACCCAGAATTGCACACTAAGCGTGCAAGAGTCACATGAACCCCAGACGTGTTCCTTTGGCTTTGACCTGGTTGCCTGCAAGCAGAAGGATCTCACTGTTGACCCATGATAGGCAGGAGGATCTGAGAAGTGACTGTGTAGGACGTGACAATTCCTTGGGATAGCCCATAACCAGAGCACAGTATTTTAGCTCTGCATAGTTGGAGAGCCCCCTTGGATGGCATGGAATGGAATGCACTGTATGCCACATGCTTCGTTCTCTTAGCTTGGGACCAGATGTGATGGTCTTTTAAATGCAAGCCAAGCTGGAGAAACTAGAGCTCATGACATCAACTCAACACGTTCAGGAAAGGCAGAAAAGCCATAGGAAAAGGCTAGCTTTACAGTGTGGATAATAGCAAGGAGTCGTTAACTTGGTATTGGCTGCAAAAAAGAGAGAAGCTCAACAGCTCTAGTTAAACAATAACAAAATTTACAAGGCGAGCGCCTTACAGCAATCCTGCACAAAAGCATGTGCTCTTGCAGAAGTAGCTTCTGTAACATTTTGTTTCACATAACGAGGCTGCCAGCCGCAAGCGATACCTAATATTAGTCGCCTCTTATGAATAGCCAGAGGAAGCCACAATCACAATCTTTCGTTGTCTCCTCAGAGACATCCGGGAACTACATCTTCTTTCTCTTTCTTGCTCTCACTGGAGCACTGGGCCATCACGGCAAATGGTCCCTTGTAGGAAGCCACAATCACAATCTTTCGTTGTCTCCTCAGAGACATCCGGGAACTACATCTTCTTTCTCTTTCTTGCTCTCACTGGAGCACTGGGCCATCAAGGCAAATGGGCCCTTGTAGGAAGCCACAATCACAATCTTTCGTTGTCTCCTCAGAGACATCCGGGAACTACATCTTCTTTCTCTTTCTTGCTCTCACTGGAGCACTGGGCCATCACGGCAAACGGTCCCTTGTAGGAAGCCACAATCACAATCTTTCGTTGTCTCCTCAGAGACATCCGGGAACTACATCTTCTTTCTCTTTCTTGCTCTCACTGGAGCACTGGGCCATCACGGCAAATGGTCCCTTGTAGGAAGCCACAATCACAATCTTTCGTTGTCTTCTCAGAGACATCCGGGAACTACATCTTCTTTCTCTTTCTTGCTCTCACTGGAGCACTGGGCCATCACGGCAAATGGTCCCTTGCAGGAAGCCCGTACAGAGCATGTAAATGTTCCTGCAGCTGTATTTCTGTGACAATTGGGTTTACATAATGAGGTTGTCATGACAACCTCGTATTTGTCGCCTTGTACGACATCATGTGGCAAATAATATTTAGTAAATATTCTAATGGTAGAATCCATTGTTGTTAGAATCAACAATGCTACGACTGTTGGAGTTTGGTGCCAAACGTTTGACTAGCAGGATTTGGTGCCAAACGTTTGACTAGCAGGGTTTGGTGTCAAACGTTTGATTAGCAGGGTTTGGTGCCAAACGTTTGACTAGCAGGGTCAACGTATACAAGGATGGATCTAGCGTATTTAGAACCAATGTTCCAAAGGAAAAAAAATTAGCATTCGTATCCTTAGACATTTACTGATGGAGACTGAGCACCTATGGGTTTGCCCGGAACGCAGTAATGTCAACAAATAAAAAGTGGCAGACTTTCATAAATGAATGTTTGTGTAGAATGGAAGGCTTTCTATCGTATGATAAGGTCATCAATATGGAACTCATGACAACAACCAGACAAGCGTCAGTGAAACATGACGAGAAGAAGACGTTGGAGATGGACTGGACACACATTGAGCAAGACGCTGGTGATAGTTTAACTAGGCAGTCTATGTTCTGAAATCCCCAGGGTTAGAGATGCAGAGGCGGATTGAAAACACAAGGAGAAGAGAATAGAAGACAGAAATAACAATGGTGAGGCAGACATGGAACAATCTTGAGCTGATGGCACGTGACATAAGTACTTGGGGTATGCGTGTTGAAGGAGTATGCTCCTTGGGGAGGGGAAGTTAATCAATGATGGTAATTCTAAACAACAATAACCCTGACATTTTAGAAGGAACTGCTCCACATTCTCGAGGTTGTCTAATAAAATATGCTTTACTGTAATACTTTTTGTTTCAAACTTGCGAATACGTAAATGGCCAGGGCATTGCCGATTGTTCCAATCACAGACAGAAGGGACAGCATGACGATTATGATTACTCTTTCCGTATCGGTGATGTCATTATTGCTGCTCGAATCCTCGACCACCGGAGACGCTCTAGTAGTGGTAGGGGTGGTTGTGGTGGTATCGATGTGGCCGTCCATTGTTTCGTTCATGTGTGACCGCTTGGCCTTTCACGCTAGCATTATCCCTCCTACTTCCACGCTAAGCATTTATATGTGGTATAATATGCTACATGTAAGAATGACAGACCTTAAAAGCAAAAAAGACGTTTTTACACAAAACGCAGTATTCATTCAAAGTTCAGTTGGCAGATACTGCTCTGACAGGGCAAACGTAGGTCAGTCCCAGATAATAATGAATGGGTTTTATAAGCGCGAAAGTGGGAAATGAATGTTTGTGTGATCTGGTTTTTTTAAATCCAATTGTTAAGTTGGAAAAGATCACACATGTGAAAAAAAGTCGAAATAACAGAATGTCGTATGCAAAAAGGTCGAAAGCTGAGGAAAGGAGTGCAAATGTAGATTATTGTACCGTGTGAAAAAAGGACGGGTCGTGTAAAAAAAGACGGGGAAAAGAAGAAATAGTATAAATAGAAGAGTTGTGGGCGATAGGCAGAGATTTCAGGATTTATGATTCTAATGAAACCATAACGTTATACTAGAGGATTTTTACAGATAGCGTTAGGTGAACTTCGTCTTTGAGGATACCAAGACAAGTTTTTGAGTAGACAAATCAGTATATTATTCTATTTGGATATACATATATTATTCTATTTGGATATACATATATTATTCAGTTGGATTACATATTTTTTCATTTTGGATAACCAATCATCATTGTGAAATTTACAGTGTTTGTCTAATGACATCAATAAACTCTAATTGAATTTTTCTACATTGCTGTTTGTGGAACTTTACAGTAATTTCTTTTGGATATACGTTGTTGTGCTGAAACTGTTTTGCTTATCACCAAACTTAAAGGGAAGAACATTCCTGGGTTGAGAAAAAATAACAAAAGGTCAAGTATCACCATCTCTGGCGGAAGGCCAGTTAGCACTTGAACCACCACAACATATGAAGGATTAACTCTGACTAAATAAAATCAATATAACTACTAGTGCCGTATAAACAAACATACTCGGCCACATATTAAACTAATTGGCACCGTGACATGCCCTTTTTTCTTGGTGAAAGCAGACAGGCATAATCACTACAATGGATCAAAGTCAAGAACAACTGCAGCAACAATAGGCGTTGTATACACTACAGCAATAACAGCAACAACAACATACGTTATATGCACAGCAGCTACAACAGCAACAGGAAATGCAACAGGCAAACGTCCATCCTGCTAACATACCCTTACCTGTAGAGGCCGAACCCACAATGACCGCGTTGCAACGGATAACAGACATGCTTTCCAATGAAGATAACTATAAGAAATATAACCTAATTCGCTCGGTTATAACCCCCTTCACGAGCGATTCAAAGACATTTCGGAGATGGCTAATGAACATAGACAAGTTTAGTTCCATTGTAAATGCTACAAGTGACAAGGAAAAGATCAAAATTGCATACTTATCATCGGAATCTCTGGTGACGGATTTTCTGCAACGGCGCTCCCTCATGTACCCAGAAGAGACCTATGCATCGTTAAAGAAGGAACTAATTGCACGGTATAGTGATATAATCGACAAACAGCACGCGTTGTCGCTTTTGATGAAAATCCATCAAGAAAAATCTGAACCTGTTTAATTTTATGGAGACCGTTTATTGAATTTGGCTGAAGAAGCTTTTACTGAAGGAGCGGTACCATCACATGACATTGAAAAACACTTGGTAGGCAATTTTTTTGACGGACTTTACACAGATAACTTAAAGCTCCATCTCATAAGAAAAGACCCTAAAACTGTCACTGATGCTATACAAATGGCAGTATCGGAGGATAACGTACAAAACGTTTCAATCAACGCACAGGTAGAGATCCTCGCTATGAAGTAAACAGTGACCATGAGCCAATGGAAATCGGTCACTCAAGACAGCAGTGGCACCGTCACCAACATCGATCTACACGCCATCAGTCTGAGCAACGTCAGTTCCAGCAAGCACACCAACCGAGGCAACAGAATGTCCAAGATGTCAATACGATTGTCTGTTACACATGTGGACAAAATGGGCATGTCTCTCGTGCATGCCATTCACACCAGCAAGGATCATTCGGAAAGGGCAGACAAGGACATAGAACGTATCAACATAATCAATCTCGAGGTTATAACCAACCACAACAAGGACAGAACAACCGCACATACGCAACCCAACATGGTTTTGCCAGAGGTAGACCACAATATTTCCCTGCTTCGGGAAACGGACCGAGTACACGTTAGATCGGACTGCTGACGTGAGCTATACAGAAGGGAACACTTATAAACCCTACAGGTCCCACACAACAAGGAAGACGTCACACAACACAGAACATCATTCTCACCGCAGTAAAAGGCAGCAGACTGTAGTAAATAACATTAACATCCACCCAGACCCGAGTTCCTGTCTCATCTATATTCATGGCATGCATTATCGAGCACTGGTTGATACCGGAGCATCGGTAAGCCTAATACGAGAACAACTTTTTCAAAAAATTCAGAAATATGTGAAATTTCACCCCACGAAAACATACATGGCATCGGTGACCGGCCAGGAAATGAAATCGTTTGGTACTGCGTTTATCACATTCCAGATTGGGAACATAAAATAAACCATAAATTTATTATTACACCCGGTATGTCTCGGAATCTTATTATTGGACGTGATTTCCTGAACAAACACCAGGCCCGGATATATTACGATCTACACAAGATTAGACTAAACGGAGAATACAACAACCTCCAGGATGATTTACACATAGCTTCGTTGGTACGCATTACAGCTCCAATGACCATTCCACAAAACGCACTAATGATAACCAAAGGTAGTGTAAAGGAATCAGACTACATTCGACCCGGACAGACAGTAGAAATTGCACCGTTGCTGGATGAAGATATAAACGATGATCCACTGATATTCATTACTGAGGGCATTGCAGAAATTACAAGCTCCCGAAATTTCCCATTATGATCGTAAATACCTCAGGAAAAACATCATCCATTGCGAGAGGTGCGATAATTGCAAAAGTTAATATCCTCCCCCCCCCCCCTCCCAATAATGAAAGAGGCCAGACAAAACTGCACAAATAGAGATAAAACATATATCAACAATATATATTGCTGGAGAGAATCAGAGAGCAACAATAGATATTGCCTGATAGAACCAGAGATCAACAATACATATTACTGGAGAGAACCAGAGATCAACAGTACATATTGCCAGAGAGAATCAGAGAGCAACAATACATATTGCTGGAGATAATCAGAGAGCACACCACATAACTACAATAGAAGATCCCAGATCAAGTATCGAGACAACAGCAACAACACGGGTCGCATAGCCACTGCCGATAGCCACCGAAACAGTCTCAATAAAAGAGATTGTCGCATTGCAGTCAGAAATTGTATCAATGGAATAAAACAACGAAAGATATGGGAAGTAAATAATGTTACAACGACTGATTAACAAACATGTATGATAACAACAGAAGATGGACTAACGGCACATATCAGACCTCTAAAACAATGGAGAAAACCACTTCACAGACATCACCAGGTCGGTTTTGTGAAATCAAATGAGACGCAATGGGCCCCCATGATCAATAGTCAACCTAGAGAAAAGCACAAACTGCAAGTGAATAAAATAAAGATGATTTCTGTTGCAACACAAACAGATGTTTACAGGTCAAGTCAGGTGCATGACCCATTGAACATCCACACATCGTCTAGACGCATTCGAACAGCAGTAAGACAGTCGGCCAGGCAGACAAATTCCCAAGATAGCACAGTCACTGAACCAAGCTCATCCGACAGAGAAGACGATATTCCCCTCGCTGAGTCACGCGAAAGACTGGAACATCGAAATACCAGGTTACACGCCGAGCAAGTTAATCCAGAACACCCTGACACCATAATAGATTCCTGCCAGCTTATTGTACAGCAACATTACTATAGACCAGACAACACTGAATTTCACACAGCAATGAAGCGCCCACATTATGGAACAACAGATGACTCCCGACAGTTAACAAAATGTGTCCGGTTACCTCAAGAGCAAGTACGTATGAAATTGCGTGGAAAACGCAGACAGCCCCACAACACGCAGCATGAGGTGCACCATTTCAACATTACTTCACCCTACCTTCGACAACTGCAGCCACCACCCACTCGACAGTGCGAAATACGCCATCATCTTGTGATCAACGATTGAAGATGAAAAAGGTTATCTTGATGGAAATCGCCAACTTCCTCATGTCAAATTCGTAAACGTCCAGTTCAACGATTATTGGTTTATTGGAGAATCAGTCTTCTCTAATAACAAAAAAGGTACTCACCCAGCTATAGTACCCAACGAGTACTCTCTCTACAATAGTACTCTCCCTCGTTCCCCATCATCTAAAGTCACTAGTATCCATTTTTTTTTGGGTAGGAAATTTTATTTTTTCAGAAAGATGTCAGCCTCAGTCAAGATCCTGCTGGTGATACTGATGATATTGATAGTTATGACGTCTGCAACACCCACATATACTAACAAGTTATTATGGTGTGACGCAACTGTGTTTTACTGTTATATAATTATTTAAGATTCTTAGTCGACATGGACTGTCATTAGGACTACATCCTTTACACCGCTATGTCAAGAAATTGAAGAACTTTCGCAAACATTCGCAGATCTACAACACTATGTTATCCAGGTTAAACAGAACTTTAAATTATCTCAGTTCTCTAGTTATACAAAAATTTTTTTGTTCCAAGTGTTAGGTACGAAATCTTTATGATTAGAAGAGTACCCACTGTACAAATTACACCACTTTTGCCTTTAAAAATCTTTATAACAGGACTTATGCTTTACAACAGTTTTTATTTTTGTTTTGTTTTTTTTCCCTTCTTGATGAATTTAGTGACAAAAGCAAACATACTATACGCACACACATATTTTTCCTTTGTGACACATGAGAGTTTCTTTTTCGAATGTGTTAACTCACTGTTTTCCTTTTGTGTTATGGAAAGACCGTTTTATAATGTTCAATCGCATCGAGAATGTATTTTGGCGATTTTTCTTAGTGATGCTATTACGACAAAAACCATTTGTACTAGAACTACGACCCTTTCTCACATATATATGACGAATCAGACGTCTAATTTATTCTTCCCTACACATCTAAACGCCTGTCCCTCTCCTGTCACCTTCTCAGACATGCTCCATCACAGACGGAGCGTTTCTAAATCGACGCCCCGTTCCGAGCATTCCCATCTATTCAACAGGAATTTACCTATGTTAACGTGTCTATCAAATTCTATAAATACTTTTTCAAATTCCTGAGTCCAGTGAGACACACCAGAGGTCATGACTCGACATACTAGAGTGTCACTGTCAGGACTATTGATTTTGCCTAGCATAATTGGTGTTATGAATTTTAAGCTGTTTAGTATATAAATACCATGTGTACAAGAAGATGAGATGTCTACAGCGGATATCGGTAAAAGACAATGAGGACATTGTTACCCCCACTGACACAGCTAACGCCCCTAAGACCCCGAGTACATTCCCATGACTGACATTCGTTCCCCTCCCACGGTGATAAACCGTACTCCGTCATTTATCCCAATATACACCCCACTCCACTAAATAACTGAGACATATATATTTTCACCTAAAATTTGACTTGGTGATATACAAGTATTTTGCAAGTTGGGTAAAACTTGAATGCTAATCAACACAGTTCGCGGATTGGCGAAATACTACATTGTTACATGCACACCATGACGATTCCATGCGAAATCGCTAACATGGTAACGGATATGTTCACATGTTGATAAACCTTAAATTCAGAAATAAACATCACATATTGATGTACCTGTATTTTTCTGACCATTTGTCCCGTTGTAAGCAGAACGCTACAGTATATTTTCTTGACAACTTGTTGTCCATTATACCTTGTATTGAGAAATAAACATCACATATTGATGTACCTGTATTTTCCTGACCATTTGTCATGTTGTAAGCGGAACGCTACAGTATATTTTCTTGACAAATTGTTGTCCATTATGCCTTGTATTGAGAAATAAACATCACATATTGATGTACCTGTATTTTCCTGACAATTTGTCACGCTGTAAGCAGAACGCTACAGTATATTTTCTTGACAAATTAATGTCCATTATTATGAATTTGCATTTGTATGCAGATTTTATATTTGATGACGAACCTATAAACAGTTTGGTACTTGGTTCAGGGTAACTGAGATAGTTCATACTCCAACACCCGATTGTTATTTGTATCGGTATAGTTGTCCTCCCTCATAGTAACGACCATTACATAAGTTGGAGATTAGAGACACTTTTTAATAAATACTTTGTAACTCAATGTAACCAGATTAATAATGCTATATTTATATTGTGCGACGAACACATAGACAGTTCACCAAACTTGTCCAGATTGTTGGTGTTTAAGACCCATATACATCCTGGTAAACCACTGACCGCAGTAGCAGGATTGGGGTCGCCTGTATCATATGATTGTATTATATTTACCACGTTATATATTGACAGTTACGAGAGCGTACAGCTCCAGTTCATATTTTTTTATAATAAATTTATAGATTAACATTGCCATGTATGTATATTCCCATGTCATATATATATATATATATATATATATATATATATATATATATATATATATATATATATATATATATATATATATATATATACGCGCTCGTATATTACTTTTTTTTTGCGTCCCACTTCTGATGTTTGACCATTAGTTCTATGCTGTTAGGCTGATGTTCGTCGCAGCTACTACATTTAAGATTGTTAAATACTTAATGAATATTAGTTAATTCTGTTAAATATTGCCAAAGTATTTTTTTTGTTTTGTTTTTATTTGTGTTGTTTGCACAACCCATGAAAATCGTATGCGATTATTTTTTTTTTAAATGTTATCATTAAGTATGTTATCATTATGGTAATGACTAACGCACAGCGTTGTTCATATTGAAATTGTTAACAAGTAGTGTACATCAATACTGTTCAATGGCGAAGAGTATTAACAAATTTTATGAATCCCCGTTTTACGAATTATAAATATACTGGGATCCCTCGTTTTACGAACAAAATTATTTAAAAAAAAATTTTTTTGCTTTTTTTTTCTCTCTAAGAGACTCTACCAATAGGTTAGTCGTTTATAACGGTCACTAGCATGAGGTACTTAGTTGATAGTACGCAAATGCCTCCCTCTGGAATACATTTGTTTGGCCAGGGACGTATGTGACCGCTTGGCCTTTCACGCTAGCATTATCCCTCCTACTTCCACGCTAAGTATTTATATGTGCTATAATATGCTACATGTAAGAATGACAGACCTTAAAAGCAAATAAGACGTTTTTACACAAAACGCAGTGTTCATTCAAAGTTCAGTTGGCAGTTACTGCTCTGACAGGGCAAACGTAGGTCAGTCCCAGTTAATAATGAATGGGTTTTATAAGCGCGAAAGTGGGAAATAAATGTTTGTGTGATTTGGTGTTTTTTTAATCCAATTGTTAAGTTGGAAAAGATCACACATGTGAAAAAAGTCGAAATAACAGAATGTCGTATGCAAAAATGTCGAAAAGCTGAGGAAAGGAGTGCAAATGTAGATTATTGTCCCTGTGAAAAAAGGACGGGTTGTGTGAAAAAAAGCGGGAAAAAAGAAGAAATAGTATAAATAGAAGAGTTGTGGGTGATAGGCAGAGATTTCAGGATTTATGATTCTAATGAAACCATAACTTTACACTAGAGGGTTTTTGCAGATAGCGTTAGGTGAAGTTCGTCTTTGAGGATACCAAGACAAGTTTTTGAGTAGACAAATCAGTATATTATTATATTTGGATATACATATATTATTCTATTTGGATATACATATATTATTCAGTTGGATTACATATTTTTTCATCTTTGATTACCAATCATCATTGTGAAATTTACAGTGTTTGTCTAATGACATCAATAAACTCTAATTGAATTTTTCTACATTGCTGTTTGTGGAACTTTACAGTAATTTCTTTTGGATATACGTTGTTGTGCTGAAACTGTTTTGCTTATCACCAAACTTAAAGGGAAGAACATTCCTGGGTAAAAAAAAACATTAAAAGGTCAAGTATCACCATCTCTGGCGGAAGGCCAGTTAGCACTTGAACCACCACAACATATGAAGGATTAACTCTGACTAAATAAAATCAATATAACGACTAGTGCCGTATAAACATACACGGCCACACATGCTCTGCTGAGGTCACTTACCAACACGAATGATGCAACGGTTAGTGCACGGGTTTACTGATTTTCCCTTAGCTGAAATAGAAAAACACATATTCAAAATATATTTTTAGTAAACATAAATCGGTATGTTTCCGGCACTCGTAAGAAATAAAGAAAAGGGCAACTAGACAACAGAAAAGGAACATAAGCGATTGGGTTACCAGAAAATAAAACCCAAGAATCCGAAAGGCGCCATCGCCTCCCCAAGGGAGTGAATCGAAAATAAACCCTATTCTGTCCTGTTCTTATTGTTCCACGAGTAACCTGCCCGTCAAAACATGCTGGAAAATAATTATGTTGTGCTGCTCCTAACGCATGTCATTATGACGGTACTAATTCTCCTTCAGTCTTTTATCTGGATGTATTGGTTATGGAACTATGGAGTAACGTGTTAAAAAATTGCATAATGGGGGGGGGGGGGGGGGGGGGGGAGGAGGGGGGGGAGCCGGGGGGTGAAAAAAGAAAATGGACTAATTTGACTAAATTAATTAACAGTTGCTTTATCACAACACGTTTTGTAAATGTATGGAAACGTTTTTAAAAAAATCTTGCATTGACACATTTAAAAAAACCAAACAACAGAAAATTGTTTTTCTACATAACAGTTTGAGAACTCCGGTCTCCGAATATTACTTAAGGTAGTTCGTCTTGAGCGACGAAATCGCATGAGCTACTGCAAATGTAACGAGCTACATTCATAAATACGTAAATTACTTATTTACACTCACCAGAATTACAAAAATGTAGAAAATTCCTAAACATGCTAAAAATCAAACATTCGCCCCTGTTAAGGATGGGAATAACATGCGCGTTGCTTCAACAGGTGCACAAAATTAGTTCTCATCCCAAAATATGCTCCATGAAAAAGACTGCTACTTTGGTGGCAAAAGATGTTATTAATGTGATGGATTGATAACATAATTCTTTATATGGAGAATATTTACTAGTAACAGTACTGCGGCCCTTGACTTGTGTTATTTTGCCTCTGCTGGTAAATAGGAAAAATCTATAGAGGTGATTGCACGTGTAATTAGTCTGGGTCGTTTATCTGGTCCTATATTCCGCAGTTGCATGGAGAGTCGTGACTATCAACACGAAGCGCTGTTTTTGTGGTACTGAGTTGGCGGTGTGTTTAGCCACGATTCACTTGCTTAGCGGGGCGATGGTGCCGTTTGGACGGTCCTATATTCAACTCCGCAGTAAGACTATCACTCTTGTTGTTATTATGTTATCTAACTTTCTCCTTCTTTCTTTCCTTACGAGAGCCTGTAACAGACACGTTTATTTTTTTTTTACTGGTCACAGGCTTCGGATTTTCCTCTTTCTTTATTACCATGTTCATACCTGTCTTCTTCTTCTTTCACCTTTCACCTTTGACCTTTCAACTCACAGGCCTTCAAAAAATAGTTGTCAAGTCTTCCTGTCACGTGTCATACGCTCAAGATCTTTACTTGTCTCCTTCTTCCCCTTCATGTCTGTCTCCAGTTCTCTTCTCCACGTGTTCATTGATCCCCCTCTATCTCTCTAAACCTTGGGGATTGTGATGAAATGAACGACCTCTTCACGATCTCGGTTTCACTTCGACAGGATCAGAGACATATTTTGTACTGATTTTTATTTGTGTACTTTTAAAAGTACCAATTTTTTTCTCATTATCGGCTAAGGAGCAAGTAGTTTGTAAGTTCAAATATTTGCGACACTCCTTGCAGATAATGTTTATCATAGCTTGCGGTGAGCAACTGAGATAAGATAGTCGCCGGCATGTTTAGATTGAACCGCTGATAAGACGACTCGTTTGGTTACCCAGATGGGCAGACACGGAGTTTTTGCGTCCTCATACGACAGACAACGAGATTACTGTCTGTGTGAAACATGTGGGCAGACAAGTGTGACATAATCGCTTCCGGGCCGACTTGTTATGACAACATTACTTTCTAATAAAGTAACAAGTATTACAGCTTACCCATGTTGTCATGTGTGTCTACCAATCTGCCAGTGAGAGTGTATACAAGGCATCAGATGTACATATATGATAATACGTGACCTTTGCAGGCACGCACATTATTTCAAGTGGGACTTTTAAAAATAATTATCACACCCTATCCGCATGATTTGAAATGATTGGATCGTTCTGATTAGATTCCTAACAACAATGCGTGGGAAGATAGGAATATAGTCTGACCTTTTCGCAGTTTTATTTCACTGTGAATGTCGCGCTTGCCAAGACAACATCAGACCTCGCCAGAGTGAAGACTAGATTCATAATTCCTTTTTATAAACCGGACTTTTTATTGGAGAACCAAATAAGACTTACAAAGCACATGATATATCTACATGTTAATAATGAAAACCGGGACTAGGAAACTGAAGAAACACACGGAGTCAGAGAGGGAATCTATTGTCAACTTAAAGACACCCCAGACGCGTGTAAGATACCGACTCGTCTCTTTTATTCATCTCAGCAACAAGTCTGTAGCCAAGATTAGCTTAAATAGTGCATTTTTCATTCTATATTTTATTACTAACATGGGAACACACACACACACACACACACACACACACACATATATATATATATATATATATATATATATATATATATATATATATATATATATATATATATATATATATATATATATATATATATATATATGTAAGCGTGTGAATGTCTAAGTGAAAATATTCATTTTAAAGTAATGGAAGTTCCAAACTTTTCAATCAGTGTAAAACATAAATGAAAACGTATTCAATTTATATTGTGAACACGTTTCAATCAGTGGAGATGTGTATGTAAACAGACTCTATCTGTATTAATACCCTTTTCATTTAAATGTCATGTAAAGCTAAAGCTATTCTATTTAAATGTAAAGGAAGTTTTATCCCGAGGGATAAAATTAATTCTCATCGACGGTAAAGTCTAAGTAATTGGGATGGTAGTATGGGAAGATAGGAACCCATAACTATGGGGTGGAAAATGCCATACTCAGAAGAGCGTTTCGTTCTATTCTTTTACCATATATATTGGTGGTACCAGTAGAAAGTTATATCTCTGGAACAAGAAGCGAATCATGGCCTAAGCTTTAAGATGAAGGACGCACGTGGTGAACTCTCCTTGACGTTTCTGGGAAACAAGCTACCCCCGACAATCTTGATCAGAGACGAGCGCGAGCAGAGTGAAAAGAACCAACCCATACGAAGGAGCAGAACCGTCATTGGCAGCTAAGTTCAAATATATGCTGCCACTTGAACATCTTGTAATATCTCACATTCCGTAACGACTGTGAAGATAACTTTTCTAGATCAATAACTATGCAAATTATTTCCAACAGTTAAAACCTAAAGTGATTATTAAATTTTGTTATTTGTAATGTTACAAATTTAACATCGATTTAATCATTTTAAAGTTAATGCATGTTGGTCTCAGTAAAATTACTACATACACTTTACACAGAGCTATACTAGAGTAATAGAATTCCACTGAGTAAATCAGGGGTGGCGGCTTAAACGAGCTGAAAGTAATAATTGCTTAAATCCTTCACAAAAGCGTCGGCAGAATTACAGAGTCAACATACTCAGCCAAAGCAGTATTGTTCTCGCTTATACTGAATATATTGTGAAGACTCATTTTGTAATAGAAGTTTCATCACCCTTCTGTCTACATCTCTGCCAAGAGTGATTTTGTCCAAAGGTAGATACCTTTGAAGCCCATATTATATACTCTTTTGAGTTTTGGCCACTGTTGGACCACTACTGCAACGCAGGAGAGGCAATACCATCACAGGGATTCCAGAATAAGAACTGCCTAGTGATGCTATCAACAGCTTTCCTGAATGTGCGTCCTATCCATCTCCAACGTCTTCTTCTCATCTCTTGTTTCACTGAAACTTGTCTAGTTCTTGTCATCAGTTCCACATTAGTGATCTTGTCATACCATTTCAATCCTTCTTTTCTACGGAAGCACGGAATTTATGAAAGTCTGTAGCTTTAGATTGTTGTTCTCCATGTTTCAGAGCCATACAATAAGACTGACTTGACATTCGAAATGAAGATTTTTTTTTTTAAATTTGCTAATTAGACGTTATTTCTTTTGATCTCTATACATTTCCAAATGCAACGAACGTGTCTCTGGCCTTTTGTATTCTTATTCTGATATCATTGTCTCTCTAACTGTGTCTATATTATTGCCAAGCTATCCAATACTATAATTCCCCCCCCCTCCCCCGTAAGTCCGTCGCTCGGTCGGTCACATCATGCACACCGTCATTTGAGCACCTTTCTATTTTCGAGAGAGTACATTAACTTTCAACCACAGGTAAGGGGTCCAACTGTAGTTGAAAGATAGACAATAATTGTATTTTTTCTCTTATATGTACTCTCCCGAAAATAGAAAATTGCGCAAATGACGGTGCGCATGAACAGTTTGAATATGGAAACAAGCCAACAACACAATTGATAAACAGTACATAAACTTACATATATTTTTTTTATTTCATTTTATTTTTATTTATTTTTTTTCCTTTATTAATTTTTTATTTTATTTTATTTTATTTATTTATTTATTTTTTCTTTTTATTTATTTATTTATTTTTCAATTTATTTATTATTATTATTATTATTATTTATTTATTTATTTATTATTATTTTTTAATTTATTTTTTCATTTTATTTATTTATTTATTGTTTTTTTTTTCTTACTCTTTCCAGTCCTTGTTTTCATTATTTCTTACTTTTGTTTTAAACTACTATCGACTTCCTCTTTCCGGTTTAGTCGCAGCGATCTTGCTTCACATGTGACTGGACATAAGGGAGTTTTTTTTTCTCTTATTTTTATAGTTTCATGTTCTCTACTTAATTCTCATTTTCTTTCCCTCCTGTCTCTTGTTTGTCTGTCCCTGACGAAGGCCCTGTGGCCGCAACGTAGGTTTTTTTTTCTTGTCCTTCTCCTTGTAAGACGTATTACTATATGTGTGTGTGTTTTTTTTTTCTTTTTCCCATTCAACTACATAAACTGGAGACAGGAAGGTGCGGAGATGCAGATTAAATCAACAGACAATCAAGATACTCTGCTGTCCAGTTTCATTTGGGAAACGGATTTAACTCACCACTTTCTTAAAAATAACCTTAAAATGTAAGTCTGTAATACATGTAACAGAAACAATACACTATAATTAAAAACCTGTCAATTTTGACGGGTTATTGCTAGTATGTATGATTGTTAAGGAATTTTTCCTTCTGGCTCCAGTATTTTGAATGATGTCTAGGAATATTGAATTACTGTTCTGAAATGTAGTCACCAAAATTCTTGCCACAGTTTTTCTATTCGTAATCGAACTGTTCTTTGTGTTCTAAGTCTTTTCATCTGACTAACTGTCATCAAATATTAACTGGTTATATCTCTACAAACTCATGCTTCCAACTGGAAATCATTTCTCGAAAACTTCTGTGTTTAAACGACTTTCACTTTATTCAACACAGGAACTTATATGAGCGACACATTGCTCTTAATACAATTTGACAATTTCATTTAAATCATCGATTCTGGTATTTCATAAATCATTTCTGCATAAGTCCATGCTTCTTCAAAATTCTTTACGCTATCAAGACTTATCTTTCTTTTAGTGCTTCCATAGCATAATTATTATGGAGCCGCGGTAGCATAGTGGTTAGTGCACTGGCTTCCTAGCGCAGTGGTCTATGGTTCGATCCCCAGATGAGGCGGAAAATTTTTAGGCCACAAACGGCTCCTGGGTTGACCCAGCCCCAAATGGGTACCAGAGCTACTCTGGGAAGGTTAAGGCGGCCGGCGTGATGCCGACCACATCACCCCTCGTGTGCCGACGGTCAAGATAATATGGGCCTAACACCATATTCCCAATATGCCTCAATGGGCGTGTAACGGGTTCCTTTACCTTTTTTTTTTTTTTATAGCATAATTATTATTTTCTTCATATATTTTATTCTTAGGAATTCCACTGGACATATTTTGTCTTCCTTCCATATACATAATATTTCACTTCGGTGCCTCCCTGCACATCTTCTTTTAGTCGGCAATCATACATATTTTCTTTGGGCATCCATACCCTTCCATGACGGTTACGATACCCTTGATCTGTTCAAATATCTCTGGTGGCTATACTAGCCTAAATCTTACCCGAATCTCATAACTCCTGACGAGATGGGTTTATCCCCAATTGAATTAGAATCACACTAGATTTCTGCTTGAAATCTACATCTAATATAAACACTTTGAAAGTAGAATCAACTACACTGCTATAAGTGGACCTTGCCACACAAGCCGACGCTATGGAATCCTGTCACTATGTCTTCCACGTCATTTTACGCTACTCCATAGTCATAGTTAATGATCGCATTTATTTTGTGTTTGGTGAGTGTACAACATGGTGCAAAGCGATCTCTCTCCAACTCCACTTTAACATAATCGCTATGCCCCATGATGCGCACTCAACATTAGCCCCTCGTCCCGCGAGCGTTTACCTCGGGTGGACGCTGAATAGAATATTAAATAAACACTAATTAATCCCAATCAAAACCGATTAATTTAGATTAAGAACGATTAATTTCGATTAAAGACCGATTAATTGCGATCAAACCCAATCAATTTCGATTAAATAATTGAAAGTGCAAATAAAATGTCACTAAAAGTTATAAGTGATGAAAATAAATACGCTAATTATTGTCTATGAAGTTTGTCTCACTCTCCTGAAATAGAATTCAATATGTCAATATGTATACTATCCCATAGTTTATATGCGAGTGGAGTCTGTATGTTTTCACTGTGAATGCAATAGAACCTCTGCACATGCTGTACAGTATAGTAAATGTCAACACTCGGAATAATGTCACTATTCCAGTTCATTTAGGTTATATTCATAGGAACCATGGAATATTAAGTCACCTATTTAAATGTCCACTTCTGTATAGTAACTAGTCAGCGTGAATAGTCATAACACTTTGGATTTGTAATTAATAAGACAATCTGTTCATCTTCTCCAATTTTTATTTTTTGAATGACTGTGCATGATATGACATTCTATTAGGATACCTAGTTTTAGTTATTTTCATCAGACCATCTGGACAGCAGATCAGCTAGCCAATTATCGGATCACCGAATTGGTTGGATGTCGAAATGAAATTCCTGCAGCAATAAGAACCATTGGTGTAATCTTGGGTTGTTGTATGTCTTGGTTTTCAGTGCTGTCAGCGGCATGTGATCTGTCTGTAGTATAATCTTTCGGCCAATTAGATATTTTGAAAGCTTGGAGATCGACTAAACAATGGCAATTAACTCCCGCTCGCCAGCTGCGAAGCGTTGTTCTGCTGGTAGAAGCTTCCTGCTGATATAGACACATGGATGAAGCCTGGCGTCACAACGTTGCATCAAACAGCCTGTCCCTGAAGCGTCCGTTCTGAGAAAAAAGATTTTTCGAGCATCAGGAATCGATAGAATAGAATGCTTTGAAAATGCAGATTTTATCATATTCAACGAACGATTAGCATTATCTGACCACTGAATTTTTAATGGTGCACCCTTGCACGTCAAGGCAGACATTGGTAAAGATAGAAAAGTAAAGTTCTCCAGGAATCAAAGATTCTGACTGAACAGCAAAATGGTAAAGTCAAAGACGATGTAAGTCCAAACGTATAGGATAGTAATAGATAAGAAATGCAATTGAATGTAGAAGAGCCAAGTAGTGTAGTTAATAGAACTATTGTAGCAACAGATGTAGAGCTAAACATCTGAACTAGAAAAGCAATGCACACGAGAACGCAACTAATGAAGTGCGTGGTGTAGCGTAATCAATGTGATGTTAAAGATGACGATGTAATCGAACATCGAGTATATGGCCAGTATATGATGACATATGCATGAGCTTAACAGCTTTGTTGGCATCAGACGTAGAGCGGAAACGAATAAATGCCACAGTAGTGGAAGAATTGCCACTATATGCGACCTTAACGTGTTGAACATGTCCCGCATAAAGAAAAAATTTTCAGAGCGACCATCATTTGGCGCGAGAAGGAACATTACGGACCATAATAGTACGTCCAGTATTTCTCTCAGCAGAATGTGAAGATGATCTACTATGAGAATGTCGAATGGTACTATATGAAGCTGGTGTACAACTAATTTGTGTATCATGTATATGTGTACTCGAAACCTTTGTGCTTAATGGGTGCTGGTGAGTCCATTTTTCAATGTTAGCCTGGGAACATTCCCTAGCACCAGCCACATTTCCCACTATAAGATCAATAGGTGGTTCAGGCAACAAGCATACTTCAGCCTGGCCTGATAAGAATGGTGTATATAACGATACAATTGCTGTTGGGTATAACTCAATATTTCCACCGAATGTAACACACTTTACGTAACGCCCAGTAAGAGCTGTGTCGTCAACTAAAGAACGACGTAGGCCAATTGTTGTGCATCCCGTGTCCCGAATAGTAGAGACGGGTTGACCATTTACAAACCTCCGCTGCACATCCAATTTATCTGTAACAGAGACTGACATTAGAGTGGGTAACGCATGACCGCAACTCAATATTACTCTCCCATTAGGATGAAATAAAGGTTTACAACCTGGACAGTTCTCATTGTTTATGGTATCTGTAACAGCGACATTGGCATGATGTGTTTCCATATTATCGGAGGTGGATGTATAGGACACACATGCATTAGCATGATCTGTATCACTCCTACTATGTTCTGCGCAAACATTGGCATGGCGTTTGTTTCTGCTTTCATGTCGTTTACCACTTTGGTTACTAGCCCTTCTAGTATAGTCTACCTCATTAATATTTTGATCGTTATGGTAGTTATTAGACCTACCATTCCATAGTGATTGTCTATAACTTCCGTATTGGTTATCATCACCCCATCTACCACTGTGATATCCACGACCACTGTTGTAGAAATTCTAATACCTATTTCTCCTATATGGTGAAGGTGAATGCCTTCTAGGAAAGTTGTACCTTCCTTTATCTGAGGATCTAAAATCAAACCTATTTCTACCATCCGAACTTTTAGAACGTTGACGGTAGTCTCCATAGTCATGATAGGCAGCACCCACCGGTAATGAATAATCTGGTGCAGATCTCTTGATATCTCTGTCTGGATGGGCGACGACATATTGTCGACCTAGTTTCTCACACTCATCAATGGTCTTGGGACGTCTTTCCTGCAAAAAAGCTGTTAGGTAGGTACTACATGCCTAAAGATTCTTATCTCTTAACATTAAATCAATTATCCCTTCATACGTCTTAGGGACTTCAGCTAACTCAATCCAACGATTGAGGTAAAGTTTTATGCAGGAGATAAATTCTCCGAAGTCAACCTTCTTATCAGGTAAAATTGCATGAAATTTTTCCCTAAAACCTTCTTCCGTATACCTGAATTTTCTGAACAGGGCGTGCTTTACAATATCAAAGTCTAGTCGACTTTGTTGATCTAATTGCATGAAACATTTCTGGGCATTTCCTGTCAAATGATCTGATAATAAATTGCTCCAGCGATATTTAGGTATTTTCATATCGTTGGCTTTCATCTAAAATTTTTCTAAAAAACTATTGATACAATCTCGAGTATCGATAAAATTAGGCAATTTAAATTTTGGCAGTTGGGAACATTTGAATATGACGTCACTGCTTTGTGTTGCCGATTAAAAATTTACAGGTCAACAAAATATAGTTCAAAATGTTCAGTTCACGACCCTTTTCCAGCTGATTATAGTTGTTTCTGGCGATATTCCCATCTTAATTATGTTGCTCCAAACCTTGATACTTTCTTGCCGTTATAAGGTTGCACCTTGACCTTGACCTTCTTAAAACGATAAATGTTGTTGATAAAGTATTTTCAATAACTTGCATATTGGAGCTGTTTCCTTATTGAAAAGCTTGACTAATGTGGCATATATTTGTAGTGGTGACTACCGGACGAGAAACCCCAGGAATTTTCTCGGGTCCTATCTGTTAAGGAACTTTTCCTTCTGGCTGCAGTATGTTGAATGATGTCTAGGGATATTGTATTACTGTTCTGAAATGTAGTCACCAAAATTCTGGCCACAGTTTTTCTATTCGTAATCGAACTGTTCTTTGTGTTCTAAGTCTTTTCATCTGACTAACTGTCATCAAATATTAACTGTTTATATCTCTACAAACTCATGCTTCCAACTGGAAATCATTTCTCGAAAACTTCTGTGTTTAAACGACTTTCACTTTATTCAACACAGGAACTTATATGAGCGACACATTGCTCTTAATACAATTTGACAGTTTCATTTAAATCATCGCTTCTGGCATTTCATAAATCATTTCTGCATAAGTCCATGCTTCTTCAAAATTCTTTAGGCTATCAAGACTTATCTTTCGTTTAGTGCTTCCATAGCATAATTATTATTTCCTTCATATATTTTATTCTTAGGAATTCCACTGGACATATTTTGTCTTTCTTCCATATACATAATATTTCACTTCGATGCCTTCCTGCACATCTTCTTTTAGTCGGCAATCATACATATTTTCTTTGGGCATCCATACCCTTCCATGACGGTTACGATACCCTCGATCTGATCACATATCTCTGGTGGCTATACTAGTCTAAATCTTACCCGAATCTCATAACTCCTGACAAGATGGGTTTATCCCCAATTGAATTAGAATCACACTAGATTTCTGCTTGAAATCTACATCTAATATAAACACTTTGAAAGTAGAATCAACTACACTGCTATAAGTGGACCTTGCCACACAAGCCGACGCTATGGAATCCTGTCACTATGTCTTCCACGTCATTTTACGCTACTTCGTAGTCATAGTTAATGATCGCATTTATTTTGTGTTTGGTGAGTGTACAACATGGTGCAAAGCGATCTCTCTCCAACTCCACTTTAACATAATCGCTATGCCCCATGATGCGCACTCAATATTGATAATACATCCTGTAGGGGAGTTTCTTCAAGTGCAATACTGTTATCGTTTCCTGTGTTCACACGTGTTAAAATAGATTTACTTCTGTTTTTGTCTATCTCATTATCTTTAACGCCATCTTCTCTATCGTCTTTTTTTCTTCTTCCATATTTTTGTTTGACTTAATCAAGAAATGCTTAGCGTACACAGATACTCATCTTTGGAACAATCTTCCACGTGATATGAAATAACACGCTTAGTCCCTACTCATACGATCGCAGATTTTTCAATTACTTTATAAGTGCTGATTATAAGTCCCTCTAATATGATTATATTTGCCCAGATCTGATTATGTTTTTAAATCACTATCTAACATACAGTTTTGTAGAGGTTGATGATATCTGATTTTTTTTTCAACATACTTTATTTCTTGAATATGATTGGCAGGGCCGGCCTTAGTATATGCGAGGCCCGGATTTTGACAATTTAAGTGGGGTTTCCTTGACTGCTTTTTAACTTTAGATATCACGGATAGACAAAAATAATAAGAGTAAACGTAGGAAATGATAACAAGGTTGAACTTGAAGAAACGCCACTAAAGGATGTAGAATCGTACACATATCTTGGAAGTAATATAGACACAGTTGGAGGGACAGACAGTGATTGAACGAACGAACGAACGAACTTTATTTTTAAAGGGATTATAATTGGGCACGCAGGCCCGTCTAACATTCTGCCCTTCCTTTCTCTCATCTTCCATACTGAATCCATTTATTCTTTCACGTATCCTAAATATTACTTAAATAATAAAATAACAAAAAAGTACAATAAAATAAAATCCCAACATTGTAACAGTACAATAACAGTTACACAGATTTACAGATGCGTATCATAATTTATACTAAACAGGACAAACCTACATATGATGTTATGTAATTATTTAAGAACATAACGAAATTAGGGTGGCATATAATCTGCACTCATGATGTATTTGAAAAGTCTGTGATTGAATGAATATGGACTAAGAGTATTTTTTAAGTCGTGTGGAAGAGTATTCCACAGATGAGCAGCAGAAAAAGCTAAACTTTTCTTGAATAAGTCGTCAAGTGATATAAGTGATATCAAAATAAGAATATAAAAAGCAAGAGGAGCTTTCATTGCATTGGGAAATATATGGAGATCAAGAGAAATTTCGTCCAACACGAAAATAGGAATCTTCAACTCAAATGTCAAGTCAGTATTATTATATGGCTCTGAAACATGGAGAAAAACAAAAATAACAATCAAAAAGCTAGAGATTTTCTTAAATAGTTGCTTGAGTAGAATAGAAGCATCAAATCAATCAATAAATCAATCAATCAATCACTCTCTCTCTCTCTCTCTCTCTCTCTCTCTCTATCTATCTATCTATCTATCTATCTATCTATCTATCTATCTATCTATCTATCTATCTATCTGTCTGTCTGTCTGTCCGTCCGTCCGTCCGTCAGTCCGTCCGTCCGTCCGTCCGTCCGTCCGTCCGTCCGTCCATCTATCTATCTATCTATCTATCTATCTATCTATCTATCTATCTATCTATCTATCTATCTATCTATCTATCTATCTATCTATCTATCTATCTATCTATCTATCTATCTATCTATCTATCTATCTATCTATCTATCTATCTATCTTTCTATCTATATATCTATCTATCCCCCTCCCTCCCTCTTTCTTTCTCTCTCTCTCTCTCTCTCTCTCTCTCTCTCTCTAGGATCGACCTGTTCACAAAGAGTCTAGCCTATTATGGAGCCTACTTATGGAACATCCTTCCACACCACCTAAATAGCCTACCTACACAATATTCATTTAACAAAGCCCTTTTCAAACACTTCCTCAACACTGATTATCTACCCACATAGAAACAGCATTTGCCTGTCAACATCTCATCCATAGGTCAACATTTCTTTTCCTCTTCCGCTCGTTGTTTGTGAATAATTTGTTTTATATCTATGTAATATTATTATATTATTATATTTAATTTAAAATATTATTATATAATGTAATGTATGTGAGAATATACCAGCACACCACTGTACTTTAGAAATATGAGTCGTGAGAATGTGCCCGCATACCACTGTACTTTAGAAATGTGAATGTTTTCGTTTGCTTAAATGGGATGATGTATATGAGAATAAGCAGATATTACATAATTTTTAAAGACTTTATCTGCTACAGAATTGCGTAAGAAAGTGTTATTATTATTATTTCATTTTCCACCAAGAATGTATGGATATAAGCGAGAATGTGTTTATGTAATTTTTGTATTGATGATTGATGACACGTTCAAAAATACAGATTAATTGTAAACGGTTTGACCGCATGAGTGAGTGACGGTATACATAATTATTTATTTTTATTTATTGTTTTGTTTATTTTATTTTATAATTACTTTTTTCCCAATTACTGTGGTAATATGAGAGGTTATTGGTGTTACTCAAGTAAGTGTGACCAGAGTGAGGTCAAGCTGTGTAAGTCCCTGAGTCTAATTGTTGATGATGTTGTATTCTCAGGGTACCTATCCGCTACATCTCTGAGATCTCACTCTGGAAAATATTTTCTGGGTATGTTATATGGCTACGTGTCTATGGTAATGTAGGTATAGTGATTTGTCAATAAAACCAAAACTGTAACGGTGAATTTTTACTACTGGCTACAGACTGTGGTTGAAGGTCTAACTTTGTTGCAAGGAGGTAGCCGAGTAAAGCACCACCGTAGACACCAAGGATATTGAAGGCTGTAAAGTAGGGTGTCTTGTCTGGTCTGTATGCTTGAGGTAGGTATGGAGCATAACAGGTACAAAGGAAGGTATAGTTCCACACAGAACGTCACGTTAACTCACGACGAAGGAGGTCAATTAATATTGCAACCACTAGTGACGTTTTTCCATCATTTATTAGGACGCCACAATGACAAGGTGCGCTGACAATAACATGTAGGTACGTCACAGATACTGAAGGACGTGGTAATCATCATAAACAAAGTTCATCATCAAATCGGGCATATATATATATATCATGTAAGCTAATCATGTGAATCAAAGCTTACAACAGCTTCAGCTTCAGATCATCACTCTGCGAGTGTCACAAAATCCACCCTGATATTAGTGGATCAGGTGTATAAATAATTCTACCGCAAACCATAGGGAAATGGCGGGTTTATGAGTACCGTTCAGGTTGACCTTTGTAGGCATTCCTAAGTCTAACCTCCATAAAGGTATAAACGCTGACATAACGAAGTTCACAGGAGCATAGAAACTGTTCTCTGGGCCTAGGGTGACCCGAATACATATAACTCTAAGGTATGAAGATACCTGGGTTGAATTTCCTAATAGAAGGGGCTCTCAATGCGTGAAGATAGTGAGCGACAATGTCAAAATCTTAGCAGACTGTAAATATCAATAATAAGAGCGCCTTTACCTTGTTTCGGAAATAACACCACACACATATACGCCTCCAGGCGTTAAGAATCATTAAGGGAATCCTCGCTAACTCAACTAGCACACATGAGGATAGCCATTTCCCAACAACAGATCACAGACGTTGAAACAACGATCTGCTCTGCACGAAAAACTTCGGTACTCTGCAGAACGGAAGCCTTTCCAAAAACCCCTTCACTCTAGATATGCGCAGAAGCCTAGACCTCCTGAGTTCAACTCAAGCGACCCGATGATGGGCACATACCAAGAAAGATACTGAGTAAAACGCAACTTATATGGACAAGAAATAACTCAACTCAGGTTGCGAACCATTTCCAAGAAAAGCTTAACATATTCTAACCATACAAGGAGAACAGCCAGCCGTCGATCTAAGAATAGACCGCCAGTTAAAGTCACAAGAAAAAGTAACAACGATAGTCAAAAAGTAACCTCAGTTTACCAAGAGTTATGTATCTTAGACTACCTGGTAAAAGTGTGCAAGCAAAGTTCTATGCGCAACACCAACACAACTCTAACTCAATATAATTGAATTAAGTAAGACTGTGTGTAAATTTATATAATTATATTGCAATTTTTAATTCCTGAACCTCAATTTTCTGGAACAGAAATTTTCAACTCAAAAGAAATGTTTCTTTATTTACAAGTTTTAAATAAATAGGGTGGACATCCTGTCCATAAAATGATAAGTCTAAAATATCAATAGATGTGTACTCCCTACTGGAATATGTTAACACTGGATAAGAATTCTGTCAATGATTTGAGGGTTTGTGTGTTTCATCATGCCTTCTTTTTAATTTCTTGTATTTGGGTGGAATGATAAGGATGAGTCCTCAAGTGTCAATTTTAATGGACTTATCTTAAAAACCTGTCTGTGGTGGTGGCTTGAGAATCTTCAAGAACAATAAGTATTTCAGAGTTCCCCTGGATGCTGATGTGGCAGGAAGCTTGCAGTTATATAAGAAGCTCTCTCTGTGCCCACAGGGTCTGAATTTCCAGGGGTTATGTCACTTTTCAATTTGGCAATTCAACCCTGAAATAAAAAGGTTATGTTCCCCCTCTTTATATCAAATCTATAATATCATTCCACAATTTTATCAATAATACATTTAAAAGGAGGGTCAGCTACGCGTGCCAACCAACTGCACCAAACCCTATTTTTGTTTGACCATTTTTCTTCCAGTGTTCTCATACTGTTCCGATATGGCTGCAACGCCACTGACCCCTTAAGCATTGATTTTCTTCCATAGAATCAGATGGGGTATATAATGTTCTTCTTGTGACCTGTTAAATATTTTGTTCAAACAACCTATGTAGGTTTTCATGTGTTATTTGAACACTCATGCACTGCAGAAAACTGCTTGTAGCTTCTAGACTTACAGTCGTAAGATTTTTATGGCAATATTCAAACACAATGGAAATTCATTTGCTTCTAAGTCTGCTTAGGCATTTCCTATCTAGGGTGTCGTAATCTCTTCCAATAGGCAATGTCGAACAACACCAATGTATGGCGCACTATCTGTGTGGCCTGTACATGCTAATGAAATATCAATAAACTTATTTATCTTACCGCAAGTAAAGAATAAATCACACAATCACAAGATTGACTGGCGGTTAATGGTTCAAGTTCAGACCGCTATCGTCCAGATGGCAAAGGCATTCAACATCAATGCTTTTCATCTGCTCTCAATCTGTCTGTGTTTCAGTTTTTTCTCAAATGGCGCACTATGCCGGCAGATTGTTAATTTTATCGCCCCATCCTAAACGACAATTAACCAATCAGAAACGCGTTAAGAAAATTTAACTTTTCAGAAGGCTATCAAATTGAGCAGTTCAGAAGTGTGTTAGTTCGTCTGTCTCAATTTTATTTATACAATATCTTTGTTATTAATGGGTTGATTTTTAATATTGAAAGTGATTATTAAACAAACAACTGTCCTCTATCTTCCTATATAGGTTTCTTTTAATTATCTGTCCCCGTTTTTATATGGATAATCTTTAAGTAATTATTTGCTCCTTTCACTGAACTAAAATATTAGTAAAATAAATGTTTCTAAGGCCAGATAATTTATTATAAGAGACATTCTTATGGTATTATATTTAACAATATTAACGCTACAATTCAAGACATCCCTTTTATTTAAACTCTCTTTATTTATAAGGAAATACATTATCTAAGTTTTTCCAAACACACCGATTAGGCTTGCTTTAAATTTTAAACAACCTCCCCTCTCCCCTATAAAACGAGGTAACAATTTTGGTTAGTTGCCAAACTTTACGGCGTTCGTTCATAAATATTAGGGAAGTGTAGAGCGTTTGTGTGTTTGGGGGTGGGATTTTTACGCTTGGTGTTAGAAAATTCAAATCTTTATTTAAATGCTGGCGCTTTGATTTGACGATGGCCTTGAGACAAATTTCCAATGCTGTGGTTATTAATAGATTTTTAAGAGTACGTTAGTTAATTTTCTAGCGGTTGATTTGCCGTGGCTTTCAGACCAAGGTCAAACATGGAAATTATTTATAGATTTTTAACGAGGTAGTAGAAAATTCAAATTATTTTGTCCAATTTTTAGCGGTAGGTTTGACCTTGCCCTTGACAAATTTCAAACATAGTAGTAGTGGGTTATAGGTTGTAAATTTACGTTTACTAGATTTTTGAATCGGGGAAATTTGAGTGGGGTGTCACACAGAGTACTTTACTACAATTACTATCTTGTTTGTTTAAAAAAAAACCTACTCATTTTTTATTATGATTGCATACTGTAAATGAATGATGTTATGTTAACTGTATAATGTTGTGCTGTTATGTTAACTTTATAATGTTGCATGCCTTTAAATTAATGATTAGAGTAACATGTGGAAACATGTAAGGAAATAGTATGCAAGATAAATGAGAGTGGAAGGGTAGAATGTTAGACGGACCTGCGCGCCCAATTATTAACCCTTCGAAAATAAAGTTCGTTCGTTCGTTCGTTCGGACTTCTTACTTCTTCCATCGTCTCCGTTGGTTTATGCATCTCATCTATTACCTCGTATCTCATAATCCTTGCCTGTCCATGCCGCTCCTTTTCTCTGCATTTACCGTTATTTCTCGTATTTCTCTCTCCATCTGGACTCGTGTATCGGTAATCTCGTCGATCCGCATCTCTTCCACTACTACTTCTCTTATTTCTCTCTCTCTCTATCGGCTCTGAGATCGGTACTCTCTTTGATCTCTACTTCCCCTTCTGTTCTCCATGTTCTTCGGCTCTTTCTATTTTCTATCGATATATCTATAAAGTGCTGCTATTTCTTTCTCGTCCTCCTTTTCACCACTATTTTGTCGTCCATGGGACCTTCTATCCTTGTCCCTACGACTACCATCACAATCTTCGTCTGACTCTGACCAGTCTGAGTACCCTGATATGGACGTGTCTAAATATTATTGTCTTCTCCTGTTATGTCTATGATCGACTTTGTCCACTTCTCCTGTTATATCTATGATCGACTTTGTCTACTTCTCTTGCCCTACTTTCTATTTGGTCTCACCTCTAACTGTGTCGTATTTGTCAACTTTGCCAGGCGCCTATCATAATCGGACGAATCGTCTGATGACCTCCAGTACCTCTTCGTCACTCGTCTAATCCCTTGCTCCATTACTTCCTGTGCCTCTGCATCTTCTGCTGCGGTTTCCTCACCCTCCTGAGAGTCTCCCTGTGAACTGTGTTGTTCTCTTAATCTCTCTTCTCTATCCTGTAATCTTTGCTCATATTCCATCATTGGCATGCATGTCTGCTTCATTTTATGAGTTATCCCACACTGTTCTCAATCTTCGTATTTCCTCAGAAATATCATTATCCTACATATTGTCCTGTGGATCCTGCGTAGTCACTATCCTGTCTTCCTCCGGCGTATCTCGCCTTTTTTCTTCATGTTCTTGGTATGTGTTTTGTGGGGGTGGGGTTAACCAACTTGGTTTTATCCCGGGTTTTTCCATGCATTCCTGCAGTTGTTGCGATCTGCCTACTCCTTGGTGGTTGTCTATGTTCTCCGCTAGGAGTGTTTTCCTGTGATGTTCACTTCTCGCTTTGGTCCGGTACTTCCGTTTGTGTGCCGACGTCTCTCCTTGTTGTCTGTTTGCGTACCAACACTAACCATTCGTCTCTGCGTATTGTCCTGTCTCTTGATTGTTGTCCATTCCTGAATGTCCCATGGTCTATTGCTAGGACTTTCATATTCTGTTGTAATCCTTCGTTGGTAAGATCTGTTCTTGGTGTTCCGCCATGATCCTACATATATCTGGGCTTTTTATTTCTTCTAAATTTGGGTGTTCTTTTTTTCTGACTTCTTGAAATAAAAAGTAAAGTTTTCCAATATTTATTGGTCTTTCTCCATGTAATGTACTAGTTAATAAGTTGGTCACTCATGTCTACACCTTTTATGTACATTTTATAATCCCTTAGAAGATTTGGCTGTCAAACATTAAATTCTCGAAAATTCTCATTCACCTTAGCTCTACTGTACGCTTAGTACACCTATGACCATTTAAAATGTGAATACACCAAACCAGTTTTATAGTGTTGACGGCACTATGTGCCTGGGAGGGGTTATTTGTCGATGACAGCTTAACAACGTAAGGATGGATCTTTAATTGCATGAAAAGATACACGTTTTTACAAATACAGACTGCCCAAGTAAGGAATCTAGTGTGTCAATTTATTGCTTTAATAAAGCACAAGAATCTCTAAAAACCAAACCACATAAAAAAAGAACATTATTATTATAGTCTAATATTGCCTACTATGTTTTGCTATATGTTTAAAAAATAATGTTGCTTTATTTCGCATTAAAATATGCATTACACTTAACTATTATTAATGCTAGCAAGTTTATTGTTTCCCTTGCAAGACAATTACCTCCCTTACATATATTATGCTACATGTTTACATGGTTCACAGGATTCAGAGTGTCATTCCAGTCTCTAAACACATAATTGACCCATCTAGAGATATGTCTACAATTAGCTCTATGATATGGTATTAAATAACATCTTCTGTCATTATGATTAATAAGTTGAATTAAAATTTAATTCAGAGTGTTGAAGAACTAGCTGTCAACATCGCACCTTACTAGTACTATATATTCAGACAATTTAATATTTTAAGTAAGACACCACACATAAGCAGAAAGTATTTTGAACTTACTGTTTTATAAGAGACTTAATTGGAAACTGATTAATACAACTGGACACAATAATCCAAATCTATATACAATGTTTACGATGACAATATATTTAAGTCTTCACACCAGTTCAAAACGTCACGAAAAGTGATAATATAAAATCTAAAATAAGGGAAAGGGGTGAGAAATGGTGAATGTAATAATGACTGTTGTTTGCTAGTAAGGCACTATTGTAGCGGAAGGTAACTCAAGAGCTGTGGAGATCTACTTTAGAAACACTAAGCTCTCTAAAGATCTACCTTGATAAAATCATGTCTGTTTTTAGGTTTCCAAATATTTTTAATTTAGAAAGCGTACAGCCTAGATGTAAAATTTATCTCTGCCAGATAATCTGTTTTCTACAGTTCCATCAACAGACTGGTAGAACAATCAAAGTAAATGATATTTTACCGAAATGCCAACTTTACTTTAAAGAAAAGATCACGTTTCTATCTCACACCGTGTTTATAATTTTAGTGAATGTTAATAACCGACCTATTCTGAGTTTTCAGTAGGAAAAGGATGAGGGGGTGGGGGAAATACCTTTAATCCTGAGGATACTAGACTTTTAAATGTCAGTGACAGAGAGCTGAAGAAAGTAATATGAACTTACTAGTACTGTCAGAGACTAGCTAAGAAACTAGTTAGTACCACTGAATACTATAATATAAATATATGTACTGGTACTGTCAGAGATTGGCTAAGAAACTAGTTAGTACAACTGAATACAATAATATAAATATATGTACTGGTACTGTCAGAGACTGGCTAAGAAACTAGTTAGTACCACTGAACATAATAATATAAATATATGTACCGGTTCTGTCAGAGATTGGCTAAGAAACTAGTTAGTACAACTGAATACAATAATATAAATATATGTACTGGTTCTGTCAGAGACTGGCTAAGAAACTAATTAGTACAACTGAATACAATAATACAAATCTCTCTACTTTACGTACTGTTTTAATTTTCGTTTGACCTCCTGTTATTTGTATTTTTCGTAATTATCTTTTTTTGTCGTTTGTGTTTGTATACTTTTTGTGTCACCTTTATTTCCCCACTCTTTTTTGTTGTTCTCTCTTTACTCATTATCACCATTATCCTTCAATTCCTGAAGGAGCATAGACCTACTCAAAATGTGTGTTGTGTCAGTGTTACCGGTGGTTTTTCTTTACTGGTCGGTCTGTCTATCTTGTCTCTCCGTCCGTCGTCCCTCCCTAACTCCCTCCCTCCTTCCATCCATCCATCCATTCATCTATCCATCATCTATCCATTTACCTATCTATTTATTAATCCATCCATCCATCCATCCATCTTATCTATCTAATCTATCTAATCTATTTAATCTATCTATCTATCTATCTATCTATCTATCTATCTATCTATCTATCTATCTATCTATCTATCTATCTATCTATCTATCTATCTATCTATCTATCTATCTATCTATCTATCTATCTATCTATCTATCTATCTATCTATCTATCTATCTATCTATCTATCTATCTATCTATCTATCTATCTATCTATCTATCTATCTATCTATCCATCTCCCTCCCTCTTTCTCTCTCTCTCTCTTTCTCTTTCTATCTAGGATCGACCTGTTCAAAAAGAGTCTAGCCTACTCTGCAGCCTACTTATGTAAGAGCCTTCCACACCACCTAGAAAGCCTACCTACACAATATTCATTTAACAAAGCTCTATTCAAACACTTCCTCAACGCTGATTACACTGGTATACACACATTTTGGTGCCTTAAATTTTATAGCTGTTCTTGTGTAATTTTGGTTTGTTGATTCCAAAAATGTAATCAGATTTTTTCTATCAGCTCTAGTTTTTGAGATAACTAAGAATGACCATATTAGTAGGGCAATTGTTATGTACAATCCTAGAGTTAGGTGCTATCAGTGGCATTTTGACTTTAGTCTACATTCATATTATATGTAATTACTGTGCATATATTACCAAAATGAAATAAAACTTTATCACTAGCACTTGTTTAGTCAACAGGCAAAAAGGATCTTTTCGAGGACTTCCTGGAATGTGATATGCCCGGACAGTCACGCTTAAGGGTCCAACAGTAATCTGCCATCATGTGGACATCCCAAAGTCCCTGGTATCGCTCTTCCATTGTTTTTATATCTTGGTGAAATCTTTCACCTTGCTCCTCACTAAAGTCGCCAAGATTCTCCGGAAATAAATGTAAATGGTTATGGAGGTAGTGCAATTTTATGCTCATGTTGCATCCAAGTTCACAAAAACTCGACAGCATGTTTCCAACTAATTCAGAATAATTGTCTGCTTTAAAGTTACCCAGAAAATTTTGCACAACTAAAACAAATGATGACAGGCTGTGGACTCTGTTTCGTTCATGGAATCAATAAAATTTGGATCGTTTATTAACTTTCTAATTTGAGGTCCATCAAAAATTCCAGCTTTAATTTTGTCTATGCTCAATTCTGGTAACTTTCTGCATAAGTAATTAAAACAGGTACCATCTTTGTTCAGTGCCTTAACAAATTGCTTCATCAAGCCAAGCTTTATATGTAATGGTGGCAGTAGAACTCTTGTTCGATCAATGAGAGGCTTATTGACAATATTTTTTTTCTCCAACTTTAAATTCATCCCTCAACGGCCACTGTTTCTTTGTCCAGTGCATATCTTTTGCCCTGCTATCCCACAAACATATAAAGCATGGATATTTGGTGAATCCCATTTGCTGGCCAAGCAAGAAGTTCATCATTTTAAGATCTACACAAACCATCCAGTTATGTTCTAAATACTTCAATTTTTCCAGAACTGTGCTTATTGTAGCATACTCCTCCTTCATTGTAGTAGAATGAGCAATTGGAATTGAGCCATATTTGTTACCATTGTGTA
Organism: Oreohelix idahoensis; assembly: GCA_024509875.1. NCBI lineage: Eukaryota > Metazoa > Mollusca > Gastropoda > Stylommatophora > Oreohelicidae > Oreohelix > Oreohelix idahoensis. The sequence continues at coordinate 41,727 of JAMPIV010021694.1, forward strand.
AGAGAACACCCTTCAAACTTCTTTTACAGCTGTCAATGAAAAGTCGCCAATCATCTGGTGTATAACGTACACCCATTTTGTTAACAAGACCTCCTACATTAGTACAAAACACAAGGTTGTTTTCTTTACAAAAGAATGGAATAAAACCTTGCTCTCTGCTGCGATAAAATGTAACCTTTGTTTCAGCAGTCAGTAATTTTTTTTCTTTCAATCTTGAAGCCAAAATTTCTGAAGATTCCTTGGAGAGATATAGATCTCGGATTAGATAATTTAGTTCAAGCTGGTCGAAGTGTTGAGCATCTGAAAAATCATCTTCGAAATCGCTATCACTGTCACTTGTCGTTCCACATGCAAATGCTGTCTATCTTCTAGCACGGAATCCGAAATCTGACTGAAAGATGGAATTGGTATGCCATCTTCATGTGGAACAGGTCGCCTAGCAGAATCTAAATCTGGATATTTCCACATTTTGTGATTTTTTTTCCATTAATTCCCTTAATATTCACAACACAGAAATAACAGTCATCATAGTGGTTCTTGGGCTCTCTCCAAACCATTGGAATTCCAAATTTTAAACATTTTCTTTTCCCAAAAGTCCACTGTCGCAGGTGTTTAGCACATGTTTTGCAAACAATATGAGGAGCCCAAGACTTGTCCTGGTCACCTAGTTTTACTTTAAAGTAAGTAAAGTATGCCTTTTTCACAAAAACAGTAATATGCTTCCTATGTTCTTCTTTGAAAGTGTTCTCTCCACACAAAAAAAAATAAATAAATGCGGTGAAAGAAAACATGCTCTTCTTGAAGATGATGCCATTCTCTGTTAGAAGTGTAATAAAATAAGTAGCATACTAACATGCATGCAGTGGCTTAAAATCTAAAAAAGGCAATTCTGGGAAGATTCTTGGAAAACTGAAACTGAGAGTAAACAAGCAGTTTTCTTTTGTAAAGGACTGGACAGCACTAGATTTTTTTACATAGCCTTATATAGAAAATATTGTAATAATACAGGGTGACCTAAAAAAATGGGCCCAGAGGAGATGAGGAAGGCACAGGCTGAGAATAGGTCACTAAAGCCGTGTTTTAGGAAACCCCAAAAAGTCATACCCCTCCAAACAAAGGAGACTTTTATATAAAGAACAAGTTAATGTATAAGAAGGCTGGTACTGGATCCAATGGTCATGAACAGCTGGTACTTCTCACTTCATATAGGGAAAAAGTGAGGGAGTTAGGACATGCTATCCCCTTCAGTGGTCACATGGGGATCAGCGCCACAGGACAGCGTATAGCTTGTCATTACTTCTGGCCAGGGATAACGGAAGATATAAAAAGGTATGTCAAATCCTGCCCAGAAATGCCAAAGGGTAGCTCCAAAACATTGGACTGCACCTGCAACTTTAGGGGAGATGCCAATCATGGGAACCCCTTTTGAGAGAGTTGCGGTGGATATTGTTGGACCTCTCACACGAACCAAGAGGAGAAACAGTTACATTCTTACTCTGGTGGACACTTGTTCTATGTGGGGAGAGGCAGTAGCCATGTCATCAATCGACTCAAAACATGTGGCAGAGGCGTCACTTACAAAATTCTCAAGGTTAGGTTTTCCCAACCAGATCTTGACGGATAATGGATCACAGTTCAACAGGAGGCTAACTGAGGAAGTTTTCAGGATCTTTCAAGCCAGGCACTTTCACTGTAGTCCGTATCACCCCAAAGAGAACGGGCAGGTGGAAAGGTTCAACGGGACACTTATTTCCATCCTGCGAAAGCTGGCCCATGAAAAACCTGACACATGGGATCAATACTTACCCGCGGCCTTGTTTGCTTATCGGGAAATCCCACATAATTCAACAGGAATGGAACGGGCAACATTGTTATTTGGCCGGCCAATCAAAGGTCCATTGGAAGCCTTATTGAGGACATGGACAGATGAGAAGGCAGAAGAGACTGTAGCCTCATTATATCAGTATGTGAACGAGCTGACCACTCGACGGAAAACTGGCTGGAAACTAGCAAATAATAACCTAAGACAAGCCAGGAAGAAACATGCTGCATTTATAATAGGAAAGCGAAGGATAGGGAGCTTGCTGTGGGGGAGAAGGTGCTTCTTCTGTTACCCGGCAGCAGCAGCAAACTTCAGATTGGATGGCAAGATCCATACACAGTTCTAGAAAATGTATCTAGAACTAACTAAAGATAGACAAGAAAGGAAAGGAAAAAGTCTATCATGTGAACCTTCTTAAGAAATATCATGATAAAAGAAACCTGGAAGGGGCACATTTAATGACCTTGGCCATAGCCACGGAGATGAAAAATGAACCTCTCACCTCTTACGAATACCCCCTAAAACCATGCGAAACTCCTGCACAGGTAAAAATCAGTAATCATCTGACAAAAAGGCAGATGGAGAAAATTCAAAAGGTTCTGGAGAATCATACAGACGTGTTAACGGACAGACCGGGGCACACTAACTTGTTGGAATACGATATGAAATTACTAGACCCAACACCCATCTGTATGAGAGCCTATACTATCCCATTCGCAAAAGAGAAAGCTTTAAAAGAGGAGATAGATTATTTGTTACAAGAAGGGATTATTTCTCACAGTTAATCTCCTTATAGTTCCAGTGTGGTATTGTTAAGAAAACCATCTGGGGAACATAGACTGTGCATAGATTACATGAAACTGAATGCTGTCACAGAAGGTCAGGTGAATTTATTATCTGATACTAACCAACTGTTTGCCAGATTGAATAAGGCAAAATATTTTTCCAAGGTAGATCTCAGTAAGGGATACTATCAGATTCCAGTGAAGCCTGAGATTCGGCCTTATCTGGCTTTTAACACCTCGGAAGGGCACTATGAGTTCAACATGTTGCCTTTTGGATTGAAGATTGCTCCGAGGGTGTGTGTTTTCCAGAATGATGCGAAAACTATTGGATCCCCTGAAAAACCCATGTACAGTATTACGAATTTCATGGATGATATCCTTATAGCCACGGAAACATTTGAGGAACAAGTAGACTCATTAAACATGTTATTTGACAGATTCAGGGAGGCAAACTTAACTGCTAGACCAACAAAATGTTGTATTGGATGCAAGGATATGGAATTCTTGGGACATACTGTACATAAGGGTATTATGACCCCTGATCCTAAGAACTTGGAGAAATTGCAGAGAGCACCCAGACCACAGACTAAGAAGGATGTGAGATCCTTTGTCTCACTTTGTGGTTTTTACCAAAAATATATTAAAAATTTTAACTCTGTGTGTGCTCCTCTGACAGATCTAACTCGTAAAGGGAAACCAGATAAAATAGAATGGTCGGCAGAAAGTGAGCTGGCATACAATGAGCTAAAGCAAAAACTCACCAGTAAGCCCATATTGAAATTACCTGATTTGAGTCAGGAATTTGTGGTGAGAACGGACGCTAGTAATGTGGGATTAGGAGCCACTTTGTTACAAAGGTCCTCATCACCGGATGGGGAATTGAACCCAGTTGCTTATGCCAGCCGCAAATTAAACAGAGCGGAACAAACTTATTCAACCGTAGAAAAAGAATGTTTGGCTTTAGTCTGGGCAATAAAGAAATTCCAGATTTATCTGTATGGTAGGCATTTCTTGGTGCAAAGCGACCATCAGCACCTGGTTTTCCTTGCTCAGGCAAAACAGGGTAATGCTCGATTGTTAAGGTGGTCTCTCCTCATTCAACCTTACTCGTTTACCATTGAGTACATTCCTGGATCGCAGAACGTTGGGGCAGATTTCTTGAGTAGGCACCCACCTGCAGGAAACCAGGATCAACCTCAAGCATAGTGGAGTTAATTTGATCGAGATTGTAGCACAGATAATAAAACTGCACTAGTGGTTCATTCTTTTTAACAGGGGAGATATGTAGTAAAGTAAATCTGTGAACAACGTGCTTAAATTTCCCCGCTTGAAAATTAACTAACGTACTCCTAAAATCTATTAATAACTACCGCATTTGAAATTTGTCTCAAGGCCACCGTGAAATCAACCGCCAACATTTTAACTAAAGAATTTGAATTTTTCTACTACCACGCGTTAAAAGGTTACTACCCCCAAACACACACACACACCCCTCCCCCTAATATTTATTAACGAACGTCGTAAAAATTAACAACCAATCGTATTGTTACCTCGTTTTATAGTGATGATAAAATTCTTGGTTGTAATGGCAAAAATGCCGATTCTGTGCTTTTAATCAAAATTAAATAATTTATTCCTCAAAAACTAAAGAGAATTAAAAATAAAGAGATATTTGGAATTGTAGCGCTAATATTGATTAACAAAATGCCATAAAGATTTCCCATAATAAAACTATTTTAACGTAGAAACATTTATTTTATTAATATTTTGAGTTGGGAAAAAGCACAATTAAATACTTAAAAATTACACAGATGAAAACGGGGAGAAATAAATAAAGGAAACCTACAGGGGTAGATAGAGGACAGCTGGCCGTTTAATAATCAATTTGGATATTAGAAATCGGTCCATAAATAACGAAGATATAAAATAAACAAAGAAAATCAGACGAGCGAACACACTGAACAACGATCAAATGTTTATGGTCCAAAAATAGTTAATTTATTTTAGACGCTTCTTCTGATTGGTCGACGGTGGTTGATAAAATTTAACTATTACTTGTAAGTGGGGCCATTTTCAAACCAGAAAGCAAGCCAAGCTGACATAGGCGCGAAGAGTGAATGACCAAGCCTTCGCCGTCTGATACTACACAACAGTGCTAGTACCCATTTATTGCTAGTAAAAGCTTGTGCATGTGAAATTCTTACTTGAGGGTAAGGCAGAATAAGTTTATGTGTATAAGTTCTTGATATGTATAAACAGGCTATGCATGCCCATAGCCATATTTCGAATACTGCCTATTGTTAAAGGTTAATGTTACGATGACATACGTAAGAAAGCGTTATTCGGAGTGAAATTGTGTTAAATGTGTAAAATATTTGCTAGTGGCTTTACAAAGTTTGCGAATGCCAGTGCAGTAGAAAATAAATTGATATTGCGAATTGGGAGTGGCTTATTGTTCAAATAACATGTGAAACCATGTATAGAATGTTAGGAAGAAAGAATTTTCAGGTCCCAAGCTACGTATTCCCAACGGGCTGATCACCCGTTTGCCAGTCACTTTGATTACGGAAACAACGACAAACGGATTGATTTGTCGTTGCCCTAAAGACGCCATTAGGCGTGATGGGAACAACGGCAAAGAAAATCTATTCGCTGTTGCCCTTAAGACGCCACTAGGTGTAATGGCCACTGACTGCTTTGCCGGTCGTTGGCTAAGGACGGAAGAAGAAGAAGAAGAAGCTACGTATTGTAAACCCCTGCCTATCGTATGGAAGACAGACCTTGTAGGATGAACATTGGCCTTGTATTATCACTGAAGATGAATTTTTACACTGAAATGATGGTAGACAAGGAAAAGTAAAGTCTGATGCAAATGATCAGCACGCTTGTCTGACCCAGGTGAGCTGTGCAGTGAATATGTGTGGAATTGGTATAGATAAGATCTACATGAGAGGACATTTTCCTCTTATTCCAAGTTATATGCCAGAACACCTACTGGGCAGAACACCTGGTGAAGGAAGAACTCTTGAGAGCGATTGCTGAGCATTCAAGTTGCAGCTAACTCTTATCTTCAGCCAGGAAGCACCAAGCTGGATGAATCTGAGGACTCATGGGACAACTGTTTTCATAAATTCATGCAGATAAGTCCTTCAGCAAAGGCACTGATACATCATCTTAGTCAATTCCACAAAAATTAATAAAAGACATCACCTGGGCGTGATGATAGACACAGACTTTCCAATAACTTAACAGTGATAATAGCAAGTGTAGAAACCAGAACAGAGGGTGTAGTTATTACAGTGATCTATTCTTTTATATAAACAAGAGACATGGGCAGAGTTCCCAATTATTCATTTCTATACTGTAAATAAAAATTTGTTTCTGAAGTTTTGACAATCCCTGTCCCAAAATACTGAGGTACAGGGAGATTAAATTGTAAATAATTACCTAAACTTTACCAACAGTCTTATTCACTTAATTTACATTGAGTTACAGTTCTGTTTGGAATTTTAGTATATTAAACACATTACCCTAGACACATTGCCATATAACACCACACAGATTCTTGTACACGGGGTGAGATCTGACGAGGTAGCGGATAGGGACCCTGAGAAACACATCATCATCATTATAACTCAGGGAACTTACATAGCTTGACCTCACCTTGTTAACGGGTAATTTTTAGTAACATCAAAACCTCTTATTACACCAGTGTCATAAGAGGTTTTGAGGTTACTAAATTATAGGCTATCCTGGACAAATAGATGTATCAGAGGATACCAGGATAGTGCCAGATAAGAGACTGGTCTTATAAGTAATACCCCCTCCTCTGAAAAGAGCAAGGGTGTATAGACATCAAAGTCGGGTCAAGCTATGTAAGTTCTCAGAGAAGATGATGATGATGTTCTCTGAGTCCCTAACCGCTACCTCTTAAGATCCCACAACGATTAATGAGTTAGTGTTGTATTATTTGGCAAGTGTCTAGGGTAATTTATCTAATATAACAGTTATTAATTTAAAAAAAAAAGAACTTTAACTTTAATAAAAGTATTATGCAAGACTGTATGAAATTTTATGTACAATTTAATTTTCCTGAACCTCAATCTTTTTGGTAAGGAATTCTCAAAATCAAGAAAATGATATTACACAATAAAATAAATATTTTGGAAAATCTGTTCCATTTGTGTAAAGTGGTCACTGGAATCTACACACACAGTTCCTGTTCAAAATATTTATACTTCTGCTAGTACTACAATGTAAGGTGTCTTGATTACTTTGGAAGGTCTGATACTGTCATCATACAAAGGGGTTTTAAATTTATTTTGATTACTTTTTGGTGAATTGTTTTGGATGAACTGACATTGCCTTCCTAAAGGACTTATCCTTAGACTGTTGCTGCTGCTGTTCTTTCAATAATAGTCAGGATCACCAACTTTGTGAATCCTGGCTGAGAAGATGGGGTCTAGCTCCAGATGTATACGGAGCTCTCAACTCCCACACGCTCCTCAATTGAATGCAGCCACGAGGTAACTTCGTAATATAACCTGGAATAGAAGGATAACCCATTCCATGTAGAAGTATGCCTCAATCAATTCACCCCTAAACAATATTAAAACTTACCCTTGTTCAGTTATTTGTGCTAACAAGTTGCACAAGACCTTGAATTTCGTTGCCTACAATCAGTTTCATGTAATCATTCTTTCTCTGTTTGGATTCAATGCCAGTGTCCCTTGTCCATGCTTGGCTTCCAAACAATAATCATGGTAAGTAAAATACAGCATGTGACCTATTGATTATTTCATTCTAACCTTCCCTATATGTTTATCACATGATCTTGGAACAGTGTGTCACTCCAGAAGAAAATACTAAATTAAATCGCTACTACACTTACTGTCGTAAATTGTGTGTTCTATTTGCAAACACTATACACATTTTTTGTCATTTCGAACAAGCCTACACACATTCCTACTTAGGTCAGTGTGACACAACACTTCCAGCCAGCAGTTTCACTTTCGAATTAATATGGAACACATAGGCTGTTTACTCACAGGTCAATTATTTAACAAAATAAGCAAATAAAATTATCTTTTTTACACTCCGGCAATAAACACAAAAGCTGAACTGGCCTCAATGGGAATCTAGTTCTGTTAACAGGTCAGAACGGCAAAGGACTGGGTAGACACAGTCTGCTAGATTCATTCAGCTCGGTATCTTTTCAAATAATAGTGGTGGTTTCCGTAAGACCTTGTTGCTATTTATAGAACTACACCCGACCAATCGGAGAAAAAGTCAAAAAGTTAATTTTTGGGACTTGTGACTTAAGTGGTTCTGAGCGTGTTTGTATAATCTGACCAAATTTTAATATTTTATATTTCCGTTATTAATGGACCGATTTTTATTATCAAAACTGATAATTAAACGGCCAATTTCTCTCTATCGTTATATATAGTTTTCCCTTAGTTATTCCTTTGCATTTCGATCTGGGTAATTTTTAAGTAATTAAATTTGGCATTACCTTGATGTGAAAATATCACTAACATAAATTTTACTAAGTCAATATAATTTTATTATGAGGGAATCTTTATGTTTATGTGTTAAGCAATATCAGCGCTATAATTCGAGATATCCCTTTTATTTTAATTATCTTTAGTTATAAAGAAATAAATTATCTACGTTCGGTCAAAAACACAAAATAGCTTCTTTTTTCACGTTAACCAAAATTTTCTTATCACTACAAGAAAAGGAAACGATTTGATTGGTTGTTAAATTTGTACTATGCTCTTAGATAAATTTTGGTGGGCGGTAACTTTTGACTTGTTACCTAGACAAATTCAACTACCCTAGATAAATTCTTGGCGGTAAATTTGACTGGGTTCTCAGACACCGTGCAAATAGTATAGTTATTTTTAGATTCAAATATTTTAGCTAGTTTTTGAGCGGGGAATTTGAGCGCGGTGTAAGACAGATTAAAATTTTTACGACAGCCAGATAAATGAGAGTGGAAGGGCAGAATGTTAGACGGGCCTGCGCGCCCAATTCTTAACCCTTGGAAAATAAAGTTCGTTCGTTCGTTCGTACTCCTTACTTCTTCCATCGTCTCCCTTGGTTTATGCATCTCATCTATTACCTCGTATCTCATAATCCTTGCCTTTCCATGCCGTTCCTTTTCTCTGCATTTACCGCTATTTCTCGTATTTCTCTCTCCATCTCGACTCGTGTATCGGTAATCTCGTCGATCCGCATCTCTTCCACTACTACTCCTTCTATTTCTCTCTCTATATCGGCTCTGAGATCGGTACTCTCTTTGATCTCTACTTCCCCTTCTGTTCTCCTTGTTCTTCGACTCTTTCTATTTTCTATCGATATATCTGTAATGTGCAGCTATATCTGTCTCGTCCTCCCTGTCACCACCATTTCTGCGTCCATGGGACCTTCTATTCTTGTCCCTACGACTACAATCACAATCTTCGTCAGACTCTGACCAGTCTGAGTACCCTGATATGGACAAGTCTAAATATTATTTTCTTCTCCTGTTATGTCTATGATCGACTTTGTCTACTTCTCCTGGTATGTCTATGATCTACTTCTCTTGCCCTACTCTTTCTATTTGGTCTCACCTCTAACTGTATCGTGTTTCTCAACTTTGCCAGGCGCCTATCATAATCGGACGAATCGTCTGATGACGTCCAATACCTCTTCGTCACTCGTCTAATCCCTTGCTCCATCACTTCCTGTGCATCTGCATCTTCTGCTGCGGTTTCCTCACCCTCCTGAGAGTCTCCCTGTGAACTGTCTTGTTCTCTTAATCTCTCTTCTCTATCCTGTAATCTTTGCTCATATTCCATCATTGGCATGTCTGCCTCATTTTCCGAGTTATTCCACTAGGTTCTCAATCTTCGTATCTCCTCCGAAATATCATTATCTTGCATATTAATCTATGCATCCTGCGAAGTCACTATCCTGTCTTCCTCCGGCGTATCTTGCCTTTTTTCTTCTTGTTCTTGGTATGTGTTTTGTGGAGGTTGGGTTAACCAACTTGGTTTTATCCCGGGTTTTTCCATGCATTCCTGCAGTTGTTGCGATCTGCCTACTCCTTGGTGGTTGTCTATGTTTTCCGCTAGGAGAGTTTTCCTGTGATGTGCACTTCTCGCTTTGGTCCGGTACTTCCGTTTGTGTGCCGACGTCTCTCCTTGTTGTCTGTTTGCGTACCAACACTAACCATTCGTCTCTGCGTATTGTCCTGTCTCTTGATTGTTGTCCATTCCTGAATGTTCCATGGTCTATTGCTAGGACTTTCATATTCTGTTGTAAACCTTCGTTGGTAAGATCTGTTCTTGGTGTTTTCCCATGATCCTATATATATCTGGGATTTTGATTTCTTATAAGTTTTTGTGTTTTTTTTTTCTGACTTCATGAAATAAAAAGTAAAGATCTCCAATATTTATTGGTCTTTCTCCAAGTAATGCACTAGTTAATAAGTTGGTCACTCATGTCTACACCTTTTATGTACATTTTATAATCCCTTAGAAGATTTGGCTGTCAAACATTAAGTTCTCGAACATTCTCATTCATCTTAGCTCTACTGTACGTTTAGTACACCTATGACCATTTACAATGTGAATACACCAAACCAGTTTTATTGTGTTGACGGCAGTATATGCCTGTGATGAGTTATTTATCGATGACAGCTAAACAACTTCTGGAGCATTAATTATATTGCATGAAAAGATACACGTTTCAGCAAATACAGACTGTCCAAGTAAGCAATCTAGTGTGTTAATTTATTGTTCTAATAAAGCACAAGAATCTCTAAAAACAAAACCACACAGGAAAAGAACATTATTATAACAATCTGATATTGCTTAGTATGATGTGGTATATCTTTAAAAAATAATGTTGCTTTATTTCGCATTAAAATATGCACAACACTTCACTATTATAAATGCTCACAACTTTGTTGTATCCCTTGCAAGACAATTACCTCCCTTCCATATATTATGCTACATGTTTACATGGTTCACAGGATTCAGAGTTTTATTCCAGTCTCTAAACACATCACTGACCCATCTAGAGATTTCTCTACAATTAGCTCTATGATTTGATATTAAATAACATCTTCTATCATTATGATTAATAAGTTGAATTAAAATTTAATTCAGAGTGTTGAAGAACTAGTTGTCAACATCCCACCTTACTAGTACTATATATGCAGACAATTTAATATTTTAAGTAAGACTTCACACATAAGCAGAAAGTATTTTGAACTTACTGGTTCAGTCAGAGACATAATTGGAAACTGATTAATAAAACTGGACACAATAATCCAAATCTATATACAATGTTTACGATGACAATATATTTAAGTCTTCACACCAATTCAAAACGTCACGAAAAGTGAGAATATAAAATCAAAAATAAGGGAAAGGGGTGAGAAATTGTGAATGTAATAATGACTGATGATTGCTAGTAAGGCACTTTTGTAGAAGAAGGTAACCCAAGAGCTGTGGAGATCTACTTAAGAAACATTGAGCTCTCTAAAGATCTACCTAGATAAAATCATGTCTGTTTTCAGGTTTCCGAATATTTTTAATTTAGAAAGCGTACAGCCTGGATGTAAATTTTATCTCTGCTAGATAATCTGTTTTCTACAGCCCCATCAACAGAATGGTAGAACACTCAATCTAAATGATATTTTACCGAAATACCAACTTTACTTAAAAAAAAGATCACACAGTTTGTAATTTTAGTGAATTTTTGTAACCGACCTATTCTGAGTTTTCAGTAGTAAGAGGGGGTGGGGGAAATAGCTTTTATCCTGAGGATACTAGACTTTTAAATGTCAGTGACAGAGAGCTGAAGAAAGTAATATGAACTTACTAGTACTGTCAGAGACTAGCTAAGAAACTAGTTAGTACAACTGAATACAATAATACAAATCTATGTCCTGGTACTGTCAGAGATTAAGTAAGAAACTAGTTCGTACAACTGAATACAATAATACAAATCTATGTACTGGTAATGTCAGAGACTAGCTAAGAAACTAGTTAGTACAACTGAACACAATAATACAAATCTATGTACTGGTACCATCGCGAGAGGTTCAGATGTTATTAGAATATAGGATATCCCAGAGAAAAAGATTTATCAAAGGATACCAGTAAAGCGCCAGATAAGAGACTGGTCTTATAACAAATACCCCCTTCTCTGAAAAAGAGTAAGTGTAAATCGACAATCAAGGTAGGGGCAAGCTGTATAAACCTTCAAGTATGATGATGGTGAATGTTACTGAAGGTCTAAGTACTACCTCTCCAGATCCCACCCTGAATAATGGATATATAGTTATTTTGACTAAATTAAATTAATAGATTTGTAATATACATACAATCAGAACCTAACTCAACTTGAATAATTAAGTAAGCCTGAGTGTAAATATTTACAATTTATTGATCCTATACCGTTTCTCTTTTCGGTTAGGAAAATGATAATTCAATTCAAATGCTTTTTTACATAATAGAAATAAATAAGTATGGAATGTTCATTTCCACAATAGCTAAATATGATAGTTATATTTCAAAGGTCTATTATTGTATTCATATAAATTTATAGTTGTTATTTTCACTGGACTGTAAAGTTGGTATAAGTGTATTAAATACTTCAAGGATCATCACGCGATTGTTTATTTGATGTGTGTTTTATTTATTATCAAATTGAGTCTGGATGTGCCGACCAGTGGAGTTATGTGGCCACCTATCTTGTATAAAGTGAAGCTTCCACTATATATTCAGGATCATACAGTGTCTTGATCTCCAGGCTGGATAACCACTGGGTGACTCGCTCTAAGTATCTTGAGAACGTTTCGCACCAACATAGTTCCTCAGAATTGAATGTCTCGAAGACGGTTAGTCATATCAGGATACAATCTGGGAAAATACAAACAGTCGCAAACCTTGTAGGGTCTAGCACTATCTTATCCACACAAACACACCGAACTTTACAAACAATCTCAGATAATGTGCTAACAGTTGCACATGACACTTTACTTCAGTACCACCTACAGCCAGTTCGATGTGATTACATTTTCCTTATAAATCATAAGTTCAATCCATTGTCTATAATATGCTTCCTTACAATGATTAGGTTTAGTACAAGCTAGTAAGTGACACCTTGATGAATACATAGTAACAATTCCTGAATCCTTTCTTATGTTCCTGAACAGTGTGACGTTCCTTTCTGAAATACTCCTTCAAATACATTATTAAACTTACAATCGTAGATTCTGCCATAAATCTCATTTATCCTACACATTCTCAATGCTTGCTTTCGTCTCTAAAAGTTAACACATGCTTGTGATCATGCCGGCAGCACACTCGTCATGTATTTTTTTCTTAACACAGATAACACACTATCGAACACATAAGTGGATTATACACAGGAAAATTACATAATTATATACATATATATATACTACTTGTCAAAAGTCAAGGGCCACCCTATTATTTTCAATACACTTTTATATAAGCGCATAGAATGATTAAATGAAGGAAGTTTTTAGTAAAAATGGGTGCAATATCTTCCTCTGACAGTCCTCTATGCACGTTAAGCATAAAAACAACTCACCGACAACCATGGTTATCACGTGCAATTTGGTATGCTGACCATAAATTCACATTTTTAATCTGTTTTTTTCAAACTTCCGTACAACCAAACAGGTGAAGTAATCGTGCTGATTGACATTCCACGTGCAATGGCGACTTTTCGTGAACAGAGTTCACTCTTAATTTGTTTTACAATCAGCAGACTTAGGGTAGTTTCATCACTTGCAAAAACCATGCCACCGAGAAGAAGTCTTGACACCTTACAAAGAATGAGGGCTATAGCGTGTGTTAAAAGTGGTTTATCTGTCCGTGAGGTTTCTAGACGGCTTGCAGTGTCACACTCTACTATCCAAAGAATTTTGGAGAGATTTCAGGCCACAGGAAGTGTGGAGGATCGCCACCGGCCAGGTCGCCCTAGATGCACCAATAGACATGATGACCTGTACCTCTTGTTGTCAGCCCTGCGCCATCGAACAGTGACTTGTTCCACTCTAAGATATCAGTTGAGACTAACTGTAAACGTTAATGTCAGTCAAAGCACCATTTGCAGACGTTTACGTGAATTTGAACTGGCTGCTCGACGTCCTGCAGTCAGAATCCCTCTTACTCCTGCTCATCGCAGAGCCCGTGTTGCTTGTTGTCGCGAGCACTACCGATGGACAAGGCAACAATGGAGTCAAGTTCTCTTCACTGATGAATCTCGCTTCACTGTATCATTCAATGATGGCAGGATTCGAGTTAGGAGACGACCAGGAGAGCGATTTACTGATGACACAATTCGAGAGGTGGATCATTATGGTAGGGGTTCTGTCATGGTCTGGGGAGGCTTCTACAGACACGGCAGGACCCCACTCTTAATCATCCAAGGCAACTTGACCGGCCCAAGATACCAGAACGAAATCTTGAGACCAATTGTTCAGCCTGCTCTGGAGGCCATAGGTGGTAATGCCATCCTCCAAGATGATAACGCTCGAACCCATCGAGCTCGTGTGGTGAATGAGTTTATTCAGCAACATGGGATCATCAGGATGGCGTGGCCACCTCATTCACCTGACCTTTCTCCGATTGAGCACCTTTGGGATGTCCTTAGTCGAAGATTGTCAACAAATCACCCCCTGTCAATGGATGTTGCACAGCTGACTGCATTTCTGCTTCAGGAATGGCTAGCTGTTCCTCAGGATACTCTTCGGACCCATGTGGACTCGATGCGTCTACGCTGTCTTGAATGCCTTGTTGCAAACGGTGTTCATACCCGATTTTGAAATGTCTATTTGTCCAATATCTATTGTGTGACTTTTGAAAAGGTGGGTGACACACTTCACAGCTTCATTGTGTTTGAATGTGTGTTTCCATTCCTTTACGTGACAAGTCAATTTGGTATTCAATAAATGCCGTTTTGACTGATACCACTTACGTTTATATCAGATTTGTTTTATGGTTACAACCAAGGTTTTTCTAAGTGGCCCTTGACTTTTGACGAGTAGTATATATACATTTCTCTTACCCTCAGGTAACACACAATAGCTATACCAGGCTGTAAATAAGTATCTAGGTCTGCTACTTAGATACAGCGGCAAATGATTTGACGCAAGCGTTTGCCGCTTTCTTCTGTACAGCGTAAGATTTGAAAATGTTGTGGCCTCTAGGCAGTCTATGTTCTGAAATCCCCAGGGTTAGAGATGCAGAGGCGGATTGAAAACACAAGGAGAAGAGAATAGAAGACAGAAATAACAATGGTGAGGCAGACATGGAACAATCTTGAGCTGATGGCACGTGACATATGTACTTGGCGTATGCGTGTTGAAGGAGTATGCTCCTTGGAGAGGGGAAGTTAATCAATGATGGTAATTCTAAACAACAATAACCATGACATTTTAGAAGGAACTGCTCCATATTCTCGACGTTGTCAAATAAAAGATGTTTTACTGTATTACCTTTTGTTTCAAACTTGCGAAAACGTAAATGGCCAGGGCATTGCCGATTGTTCCAATCACAGACAGAAGGGACAGCATGACGATGATGATTACTCTCTCAGTTTCGGTGATGTCATTATTTCTGCTCGAATCCTCGACCACCGGAGACGCTCTAGTGGTGGTAGGGGTGGTTGTGGTGGTGGCGATGATGTTGTCCATTATCTCGTTCATGCTCTGCTGAGGTCACTTACCAACACGAATGATGCAACGGTTAGTGGACGGGTTTACTGATTTTATGTCAGCTGAAATAAGAAATACGCATATTCAAAATATATTTTTTGTAAACATAAATGGGTACGTTTCCGGCACTCGAAAGAAATTCGAAACTAGACAACAGAACAGGAAAAGAAGCGATAGGGTTACCAGAAAATAGAACCCAAGAATACAATAGACGCCATCGCCTCCCCAAGGAAGTGAATCGAGAATAAACCCTATTCTGTCGTGTTCTTATTGTTCCACGAGTAACCTACCCGTCAAAACATGCTGGACAATAATTATGTTGTGCTGCTCCTAACGCATGTCATTGTGACGGTACTAATTCTCATTTTATCTGGATGTATTGGTTATGGAACTATGGAGTAACGCGTTAACAATTGCACGGGGAAAGAGGGGGTGGTGGTGAAAAAAGGAAATTGACTAATTTGGCTAATTAATTAACAGTTGCTTTATCACAACACGTTTTGTAAATGTATGGAAATGTTTTTAAAAATCTCGCCTTGACACGTTTAAATAAAACAAAACAACAGAAAATTTGTTTTTACATTACCGTTCTAGTACTCCGTTCTCCGAATATTACTTATGGTAATTCGTCTTGAGCGACGAAGTTGCCTGAGTTACTGCAAACGTAACGAGCTACATTCATAAATACGTAAGTTACTTATTTACACTCACCTGAATTACAAAATGGGGAAAATTCAAGAACCTGTGCTAAAAATCAAACATTCACCATTGCTAAGGATGGGAATAACATACGCGTTGCTTCAACGGGCGCACAAAAATAGTTCTCATCCAGAAAAATGCTTCATGAAAAAGACTGCTACTTTGGTGGCAAAAGATGTGATTAATGTGATGAATTGATAACAAAATTCTTTATATGGAGAATATTTACTAGTCACAATATTGCCCATATTACCATATTCCCAATATGCCTCAATGGGCGTGTAACGGAATCCTTTACCTTTTACCCTTACAGTATTGCGGCCCTTGTCTTGTGATACCTTGTCTCTACTGGTGAATTGGACAAATCTATAGAGGTGATTGCATGTGTATTTAGTCTAGGTCGTTTCTCTGGTCCTATACAAGTATTCCGCTGTTGCATGGAGAGTCGTGACAATCACCACGAAGCGCTGTTTTTGTGGTATTGAGTTGTCGGTGTGTTGAGCCACGACTCACTTCCGTAGCGGGGTGATGGTGTCGTTTGGACGGTCCTATATTCAACTCCGCAGTAAGACTATCACTCTTGTTGTTATTATGTTATCTAACTTTCTACTTCTTTCTTTCCTTACCAGTGCCTGTAACAGACCCGTTTATTTTTGTTATTTTTTTTTTACTGGTCACAGGCTTCGGATTTTCCTCTTTCTTTATTACCATGTTCATACATGTCTTCTTTTTCTTTGACCTTTCAACTGACAGGCCTTCAAAAAATGGTTGTCAATTCTTCCTGTCACGGGCCATCCGCTCAAGATCTTTACTTGTCTTCTTCATGTCTGTCTCCAGTTCTCTTCTCCATGTGTTCATTGATCCCCCTATAAACCTTGGGGATTGTGATGAAATGGGCGACCTCTTCACGATCTCGGTTTCACTTCGACGGGATCAGAGACATATTTTGTACTGATTTTTATTTGTGTCCTTTAAAAATACCAATTTCTTCTCTTTATCGGTTAAGGCGGAAGTAGTTTGTATTTTCAAACATTTGCGACACTCCTTGCAGATAATGTTTATCATAGCTTGCGGTGAGCAACTGAGATAAAATTGTCGCCGGCGTGTTTAAATTGAACCGCTGATAAGACGACTCGTTTGATTACCCAGATGGGCAGACACGGAGTCTTTGCATACTCATACGACAGGTAACGAGATTACTGTCTGTGTGACACATGTGGGCAGACAAGTGTGACATAATCGCTTCCGGGCCGACTTGTTATGACAACATTACTTTCTAATAAAGTAACAAGTATTACAACTTACCCATGTTGTCATGTGTGTCTACCGATCTGCCTGTGAGAGTGTATGCAGGGCATCAGATGTCCATATATGGTAATACGTGACCTGTGCAGGCACGAACCTTATTTCAGATGGGACTTTTTTTTATAAATATCACACCCTATCCGCATGATTTGAAATGATTAGATCTCTCTGATTAGATTCGTGACAACAATTCGTGGAAAGATAGGAATATAGTCTGACCTTTTCGCAGTTTTATTTCACTGTGAATTTCACACTCGCCAAGATAACATCAGACCTCGCCAGAGTGAAGACTAGATTCATAATTCCTTTTTTTAATCCGGACCTTTTATTGGAGAACCAAATAAGACTTACAAAGCACAGGAAATCTCTACATATTAATAAGGAACACCGGGACAAGGAAACTGAAGAAACACACGGAGTCAGAGAAGGAATCTATTGTCAACTTAAAGACACCCCAGACGCGTGTAAGAGAACCGACTCGTCTCTTTTATTCATCTGAACAACAAGCCTGTAGCCAAGATTGACGTAAGTAGTGCATTTTGCATTCTATATTTTATTACTAACATGTGAACTAACACACACACACACATACACACACACACACACATATATATATATATATATATATATATATATATATATATATATATATATATATATATATATATATATATATATATATATATATATATATATATATATATATGGGGTGGAAAACGCCATACTCAGAAGAGCGTTTCGTTCTATACTCTTACCATAGTTATTGGTGGCACCAGCAGAAAGTATTTTCTCTGGAACAAGAAGGGAACCGTGGCCTAAGCTTTAAGACGAAGGACGCACGTGGTGGACTCTCCTTGACGATTCTGGGAAACGAGCTACCCCCGACAGTCTTGATCAGAGACGAGCGCGAGCAGAGTGAAAAGAACTAACCTATAAGAAGGAACAGAACTGTAATTGGCAGCTAAGTTCAAATATATGCTGCCACTTGAACTTCTTGTAATATCTCACATTCCCTAAAGACTGCGAGGATAACTTTTCTAGATCAATAACTATTAAAATTATTTATAACTGTTAAAACCTAAAGTGATTATTAAATTTTGTAATGTTACACATTTAACTTCGATTTAATTATTTTAAAGTTACTGCATGTTTGTCTCAGTCAAATTACTACACACACTCTAAACAGAGCTATACTATAATAATAGAATTCCACTAAGTAAATCAGGGGTGGGGGCTTGGACTTAAACGATCTGAAAGTAATAATTGCTTAAATCCTTCATAAAAGAGTCGGCAGAATTACAGAGTCAATATACTCATCCAAAAGCAGTATGGTTCTCGCTTATTCTGAATATCTTGTGAAGACTCCTTTTGTAATAGAAGTTTCATCACCCTTCTGTCTACATCTCTGCCAAGAGTGATCTTGTGCGAAGGTAGATACCATTAAAGCCCATATTATATACTCTTGAGTTTTGGCCACTGTTGGACTACTACTGCAAAGCAGAGGAGGCAATACCATCGCAGGGATTCCAGAATAAGAACTGCCTAGTGATGCTATCAACAGCTTTCCTGAAAGTGCGTCCTATCCATCTCCGGCGTCTTCTTCTCATCTCTTGTTTCACTGAAACTTGTCTAGTTCTTGTCATCAGTTCCACATTAGTCATCTTGTCATACCATTTCAATCCTTCTTTTCTACGGAAGCACGGAATTTATGAAAGTCTGTAGCTTTAGATTGTTGTTCTCCATGTTTCAGAGCCATACAACAAGACTGACTTGACATTCGAAATGAAGATTTTTTTACAATTTGTTAATTAGACGTGATTTCTTTTGATCTCTATACATTTCCAAATGCAATGAAAGTGTCTCTGGCCTTTAGTATTCTTATTTTGATATCATTGTCTCTCCAACTGTGTCTATATTATTGCCAAGATATCCAATACCATAATTCCCCCCGTAAGTCCGTCGGTCGGTCGGTCACATCATGCACACCATCATTTTCGCACTTTTCTATTTTCGAAAAGAGTACATTAACTTTCAACCACAGCTAAGGGGTGCAACTGTGGTTAAAAGTTAGACAATAATTGTATTTTTTCTCTTATATGTACACTCTCGAGAATAGAAAAGTGCGCAAATGACGGTGCGCATGAACAGTTTGATTATGGAAACAAGCCAACAACACAATTGATAAACTGTACATGAACTGGTGACAGGAAAGTGCGGAGATGCAGATTAAATCAACAGACAATCAAGATACTCTTCTGTCCAGTTTCATTCGGGAAACGGATTTAACTCATCATTTTCTTAAAAATAACCTTAAAATGTAAGTCTGTATTACATGTAACAGAAATAACACACTATAATTAAAAACCTGTCAATTGTGATTGGTTATTCCTAGTATGTATGATAATACATCCTGTAGGAGAGTTTCTTCAAGTGCAATACTGTTATCGTTTCCTGTGTTCACACATGTGTTAAAATAGATTTACTTCTGTTTTTGTCTATCTCATTATCTTTAACGCCATCTTCACTATCGTCTTTTTTTCTTCTTCCATATTTTTGTTTGACTTATTCATGAAATGCTTAGCGTACACAGATACTCATCTTTGGAACAATCTTCCACGTGATATGAAATAACAAGCTTAGTCCCTACTCATACGATCGAAGATTTTTCAATTACTTTGTAAGTGCTGATTATAAGTCCCTCTAATATGATTATATGTCCCCTGATCTGATTATGTTTCTAAATCAGTATCTAACATACAGTTTTGTAGAGGTTGATGATATCTGATTTTTTTTTCAACATACTTTATTTCTTGAATATGATTGGCAGGGCCGGCCTTAGTATATGCGAGGCCCGGATTTGGACAATTTACGTGGGGTCCCCTTGACTTTTATTTAACTTTAGATATCACGAATAGACAAAAATAATAAGAGTAAACGTAGGAAATGATAACAAGGTTGAACTTGAAAAAACGCCACTAAAGGATGTAGAATCGTACACATATCTTGGAAGTAATATAGACAAAGTTGGAGGGACAGACAGTGATATCAAAATAAGAATACAAAAAGCAAGAGGAGCTTTCATTGCATTGGGAAATATATGGAGATCAAGAGAAATCGGGTCTAACACGAAAATAGGAATCTTCAACTCAAATGTCAAGTCAGTATTATTATATGGGTCTGAAACAAGGATAATCTTTCTATTTGGTCTCACCTCTAACTGTGTTGTATTTCTCAACTTTGCCAGGTGCCTATCATAATCGGACGAATCGTCTGATGACGTCCAGTACATCTTCGTCACTCGTCTAATCCCTTGCTCCATCACTTCCTGTTCCTCTGCCTCTTCTGCTGCGGTTTCCTCACCCTCCTGAGAGTCTCCCTGTCAACTGTCTTGTTCTCTTAATCTCTCTTGTCTATCCTCTAATCTTTGCTCATATTCCATCATTCGCATGTCTGCCTCCGTTTCCGAGTTATCCCACTCGGTTCTCAATCTTCGTATCTCCTCCGAAATATCATTATCCAGCAAATTGTCCTGTGCATCCTGCGTAGTCACTATCCTGTCTTCCTCCGGCGTATCTCGCCTTTTTTCTTCTTGTTCTTGGTATGTGTTTTGTGGGGGTGGGGTTAACCAACTTGGTTTTATCCCGGGTTTTTCATGCATTCCTGCAGTTGTTGCGATCTGCCTACTCCTTGGTGGTTGTCTATGTTCTCCGCTAGGAGTGTTTTCCTGTGATGTGCACTTCTCGCTTTGGTCCGGTACTTCCGTTTGTGTGCCGACGTCTCTCCTTGTTGTCTGTTTACGTACCAACACTAACCATTCGTCTCTGCGTATTGTCCTGTCTCTTGATTGTTGTCCATTCCTGAATGTTCCATGGTCTATTGCTAGGACTTTCATATTCTGTTGTAAACCTTCGTTGGTAAGATCTGTTCTTGGTGTTCCGCCATGATCCTACATATAGCTGGGCTTTTTATTTCTTCTAAATTTGGGTGTTCTTTTTTTCTGACTTCTTGAAATAAAAAGTAAAGTTTTCCAATATTTATTGGTCTTTCTCCGAGTACTAGTTAATAAGTTGGTCACTCATGTCTACACCTTTTATGTACATTTTATAATCCCTTAGAAGATTTGGCTGTCAAACATTAAATTCTCCAAAATTCTCATTCACCTTAGCTCTACTGTACGCTTAGTACACCTAAGACCATTTACAATGTGAATACACCAAACCAGTTTTATAGTGTTGACGGCAGTATATGCCTGTGAGGAGTTATTTGTCGATAACAGCTAAACAACTTCCAGATAAAATTCCCATTGCATGAAAAGTTACACGTTTTAACAAATACAGACTCCTCAAGTAAGCAATCTTGTGTGTGAATTTATTGCTCTAATAAAGCACAAGAATCTTTAAAAACAAAACCACACAGGAAAAGAACATTATTATAATAATCTGATATTGCTTAGTATGGTTTGATTTATCGTTAAAAAATAATGTTGCTTTATTTCGCATTAAAATATGCATGACACTTAACAATTATAAATGATTACAATTTTGTTGTTTCCCTTGCAAAACAATTACCTCCCTTCCATATATTATGCTACATGGTTCACAGGATTCAGAGTTTCATTCCAGTCTCTAAACACATCACTGACCCATCTAGAGATTTGTCTACAATTAGCTCTATGATGTGATATTAAATAACATCTTCTGTCATTATGATTAATAAGTTGAATTAAAATTTAATCCAGAGTGTTGAAGAATTAGTTGTCAACATCCCACCTTACTAGTACTATATATTCAGACAATTTAATATTTTAAGTAAGACTTTACACATAAGCAGAAAGTATTTTGAACTTACTGGTTCAGTCAGAGACTTAATTGGAAACTGATTAATAGAACTGAACACAATAATCCAAGTCTATAACTGTTCAAAAAGAGAAACGCATAACTACTGAAGGCACACACATAGCCATAATTTTGACATTCAATAACTTGTTCAATTTAATGAGTTAATTGTTCAAATTGCACACAAGTATACCTTAGGGTTCAAGCAATCAATTGACAGTTGTTTTGCATCTGGGTTACGAGAGTTTTTTGGCGTACGGGCTTTCCCGTTAGTATGGTGTGTGGTTTCCTCTTGCATCGATCAGCGACTGGCATCTCCTGGGCATGGATGCGATCAGACGTCTGATGTGGGCCTGTAGGATGGCTGCCCCTTTTTCCTGGAGTGCCTTGGAACAGATCACGACGATTGGATGGAGCAACGTCTCGGCGACAAACACGTCTATGCAGCTCATCCCACAGGTGCTCAATCAAACTCATGTCTGGAGACAGGGATGGCCAGGGAAGGGTGAGAATGTTGTCGGCAGTCAGGAACTGCGTTGTCAACCGTGCACAGTTGGGTCTGGCGTTGTCCTGTTGAAACACAGACCTTTGAGTAGCCACAAGTGGAAGGACATGGGGTCGAAGAATTTCATTAACGTATCATTGCGCATTCAAGCCTTCTTCAATGTGCACCAATTGACTCCTGCCATTGTAACTGATCATTTCCCACACCATTGCACCTCCACCACCGTTCGGCGGAGCTTCATCAACGCAATTTTGGGCAAAACGTTCATTTTGGCTACGGTAGACCCTACGCCGTCTAGCATATTGCTGCAACATAAAGAAAGATTTGTCACTAAACCAGATATGTCTCCATTGATTGCAGCTGCCCAGGGATGATGCTGGTTGGCCCAAAGAAGTCGATTTTGGCGATGGCGGCGCATAAGGACAGGTCCTCGGTGAGGTCGTTGTGCCCAAAGTCCAGCGTCATGCAGTCTATTCCGGACAGTTTGATCAGACACATGACGTCCTGCAGGCAATGACTGGGCAGTTGAGGAAGCTGTTGTAAACCTGTCTCTGAGGTGACGAAGCTTAATAAAGCGATCCTCCGCTGCTGTTGTCACTCTGGGTCGTCCACTGCGATGACGGTCTTCAACTGAGCCAGTGGCTTGGAACCGGTGCCAAAGTCGACTGATGGTACTCTGATGCACGTTTAGATGCCTGGCAACCTGACTTTGACTTTCGCCTGCATGCAGTCGGCCAATAGCATTGCTCCTTAAATTTATCGATAGAGACGCCATAAATGTCTGCTTGAAAATGAACTGAATTTTTTTTGTGTAGCGTTATTCTTTTATAGGGTTTCAGTTGCGTAGTCAGTGAATAGTGTTCGACCCAAATTTTGTTGCTTTCACTTGCGCCAACATGAGCTGTGGTCAAAAATTGCGTCATAAACACTATTGACCACTGCGTTGTAACGATTACAAAAAAGAACGCAATTCATGTCAACACAGGCATTTGACACTGTAAAGAACATTTGAGGCTGGTTTTTATATACCCTAGCACCAAATTGTACTTACAAACTCATAAAAACGCGCCCTCGGATAGCTATGCTTTTCTTTTTTTGAACAGTATATATACATTGTTTACGATGACAATATATTTAAGTCTTCACACCAGTTCAAAACGTCACGAAAAGTGATAATATAAAATCTAAAATAAGAGAAAGGGGTGAGAAATGGTGAATGTAATAATGACTGTTGTTTGCTAGTAAGGCACTGTTGTAGAGGAAGGTAACTGTTGCCGTCATTTTTGACGGTTCCAGAAGATGTAAATCTATTTAATACTTTTGATAATCGAAGGTACAGAACTGTATGTTAACTCCCTGACACAGGTTGATTAGGGGTTACTTTCCCTGTGTTTATTCTTTGTGGTTGATCTGTCTTAGGACAGGATAGTTAGCTGTTCTCAAATCTGTTCTGTCTACGCATGCGCTAGTTTTTAGCGCGAACCGAGGAGACTTCCGTCTGGGAATGATGAGCTGGTTTCTGCCGGACGAAGATGTCCGTTGTTATTCTCTGCATTATCTGGGGACAAGTTAGTCTTGTGATGTTAGTGATTTTCCCCAGAGTTATTCTGTTCGTCTAGTATGACGACAGGTGTTATTTGTGTATTTCTCGGAATTCTGTCCAAGGTAAAATAACTTAATTATTATGCAAAGTTTGCAGAACATTTAGTACGAACCTGTGAGTAGCGCTCACAGTTCTTGTGATCCAGAGTCCATTATGTGTGCTTGACGTAGCCAATTAGGTCTATTCGTTGAAGTACTTTCTGCCATCAATGGTACCTATACCTTTTAGCGGTATGGTAGCTTGCGTACCCTGACAATCCCAGAGCTATGCCAGTGGGAGTTTTACTCCTGGTAGGTTCAACCAAGCTGGACTGGTCTGTGTGGGTAGGGGTCAGACAAAAGCTGGTACCCTGGTCCTCCAGGTTGGGGGTTTTAGCATAGGGCTGACACCCCTGTCTGTGTAAAAAAAACAATGAAGTTACTAACAACAATAAATGAACAAACTTTGCTGCGGGATGGACATTCGGAGTCTGTGGCTCGTATGACTGTCAGTGGTGAAAGCCGAAAGGAAGCTACTGACATGAAAACGGATGTCCTGACCGCAAAACAGGATACAAGAATAGGTTTTTGGAATGTCAGGACAATGTACGAGACAGGTAAACTAAGACAGGTCACGGCAGAAATGAGAAACTATAGGTTACACATTCTAGGAATACGCGAGAGCAGATGGACAGGGGCAGGAAAAGTTAAAACAGCAACAGGAGAAACAGTAGTTTACTCTGGAAGAGAAGATGGACAGCACAATGAAGGCGTAGCCATTATTCTACAGAAAGGAATAGAAAGGACATTACTGGAATGGAAACCCATCAACAACAGACTGATAAGATTAAGATTGAGAGGGAGATTCACCAACACTACAATAATACAATGCTACGCACCAACGAATGATAGCGATGAGGAGGTCAAGGATGAATTCTATCAACAACTGCAGAAAGAAATTTAAGACACACCTAGGTATGATCTTATTGTAGTAATGGGAGACCTCAATGCGAAAGTTGGTACACATAATACATATAATGAAAGAACAATGGGGAAATGCAGTGATAGATGAGATCAGGCTGTGCTTTAAAATACAAGTTCTAAGCAGCCTGGGCAATAAAACAGATTGAAACTGGGTCAGTCATCGTCTCTGTGTATATTTCATTGAAAATTGTGGTAAGATTGACATTTATTAACATGTATTTTATATAAAAATTGAATGTGAAATAATAATATATGTCGGGACATGAGTGGGTCTATAGCGAACATGAGGCAAAGCCTAAAGATTGATCCACCATGTGATAGACTGTCAGAGAGGTGTAAAACTACACGAATATGTATGATTGTCATAAAGGAGCATAACACCTATCTTATTATATGGAAGAGATTACAACTGGAATTGCAGTGGCGTTGTAACTATTAGGGAAAGGAATACTGGTGTACATTGTCACATCAAAAGAAAATGGTGGCATAGGTTTGTATAAGGATATGATCCTTTTTGTTTGTTTGTAATGTACATGTTCTTAACTGTGGACTATTAGTGTATGTTAGATATTACGAAGGATGCATACCTTCACATTTCAGAGGTCCTGGGTACAGACGTTAATGTGGTACCAAACGCTTGAAAACTGATTGATTCAGGACTCTGCCTGTTTACTGCGAGCCCATGCTAGTGGCCATTGCCTATCAAACAGGGAACAGATTGTCAAGCGAGCAGAGGAAAGGTTCAACCTATATTCTACTGCCAAGTTAAGTTCTCGTTCGGCACCTGAGAGCCCAACTACAGAACTTTAAAAGAACTATATAATGACAGTGAATAAAACTGGGACAAATATTTAATAGTTCCACAAGTGACAAAATAGAAACAAACATTTTAAAAAGGATATGATTTAAAACAACAACCTAGTGGTACTACCAGTATTACCTTAAAGTAGGAGAACACTACAGACGTATATTAGAAAAATATTTTATATATGGACAAAGGATCTATTGTGCTATTTGACTGATGTAAATGATTATTTTGATTTCACTTTTAAATTGTCAGTCCTGATTACAAATAAATTTGAATCAGGATACAGGATAATAAAACTGTAAAAATCATATTTACACAAAATTCAACCACAGTCTTAAATTAGATAGCCTTTTAGAGTGTCGTTTGTATGTTATTGTGGTAGTACTGTGTGCTGTTGTGAATAATAAACTATCTGTTTGTATGTTTGTTGATTATTGTACATTACACTCTACATTCATAACCCTAGACACAACACGAAGTCATTTAATATACTAATATAAATACATTTTGAATGAGATAAAAAGGTGGTAGTGAAAAGGTACCCTGAAAAGTTCACAATATTATTGGGTATATTCAGGGACCTTCATAGCTAATCTCATTTAATACAAATATAATAATACCTACAACAATTCATAACATTAAATCCACCACACTTCCTCTACTACTTCTCTTATTTCTCTCTCTCTATATATCGGCTCTGAGATCGGTCTGAGTATCCTGATATGGACGTGTCTAAATCGTATTGTCTTCTCCTGTTATGTCTATGATCGACTTTGTCTACTTCTTCTGTTATGTCTATGATCGCCTTTGTCCACTTCTCTTGCCCTACTCTTTCTATTTGGTCTCACCTCTAACTGTATCGTATTTGTCAACTTTGTTAGGCGCCTATCATAATCGGACCAATCGTCTGATGACGTCCAGTACCTCTTCGTCACTCGTCTAATCCCTTGCTCCATCACTTCCTGTGCCTCTGCCTCTTCCGCTGCGGTTTCCTCACCCTCCTGAGAATCTCCCTGTGAACTGTCTTGTTCTCTTAATCTCTCTTCTCTATCCTGTAATCTTTGCTCATATTCCATCATTGGCATGTCTGTCTCATTTTCCGAGTTATCCCACTCGGTTCTCAATCTTCGTATCTCCTCCGAAATATCATTATCCTACATATTGTCCTGTGCATCCTGCGTAGTCACTATCCTGTCTTCCTCCGGCGTATCTCGCTTTTTTTCTTCTTGTTCTTGGTATGTGTTTTGTGCGGGTGGGGGTTAACCAACTTGGTTTTATCCCGGGTTTTTCCATGCATTCCTGCAGTTGTTGCGATCTGCCTACTCCTTTGTGGTTGTCTATGTTCTCCGCTAGGAGTGTTTTCCTGTGATGTGCACTTCTCGCTTTGTTCCGGTACTTCCATTTGTGTGCCGACGTCTCTCCTTGTTGTCTGTTTGCATACCAACACTAACCATTCGTCTCTGCGTATTGTCCTGTCTCTTGATTGTTGTCCATTCCTGAATGTTCCATGGTCTATTGCTAGGACTTTCATATTCTGTTGTAAACCTTCGTTGGTAAGATCTGTTCTTGGTGTTCCGCCATGATCCTACATATAGCTGGGCTTTTGATTTCTTCTAAATTTGGATGTTCTTTTTTTCTGACTTCTTGAAATAAAAAGTAAAGTTTTCCAATATTTATTGGTCTTTCTCCGAGTACTAGGTAATAAGTTGGTCACTCGTGTGTTCACCTTTTTTGTACATTTTATAATCACTAAGAAGATTTGGCTGTCAAACATTATATTCTCATAAATTCTCATTTACCTTAGCTCTACTGTACGCTTAATACACCTATGACCATTTACAATGTGAACACACCAAACCAGTTTTATAGTGTTGACGGCAGTATATGCCTGGGAGGAGTTATTTGTCGATGACAGCTAAACAATGGTAGGTAACGCTATGAGTTACATGAAAAGATACACGTTTTAACAAATACAGACTGCCCAAGTAAGCAATCTAGTGTATCAATTTATTGCTCTAATAAAGCACAAGAATCTCTAAAAACAAAACCACATAGGAAAAGAACAGTATTATAATAATCTGACATTGCTTAATATGGTTTGGTATATCTTTAAAAAATAATGTTGCTTTATTTCGCATTAAAATATGCACAACACTTATTTATTATGATTGCTTAAAACTTTGTTGTTTCCCTTGCAATACAATAACCTCCCTTCCATATATTATGCTACATGTTTACATGGTTCACATGATTCAGAGTTTCATTCCAGTCTCTAAACACATCACTGACCCATCTAGAGATTTGTCTACAATTAGCTCTATGATGTGATATTAAATAACATCTTCTGTCATTATGATTAATAAGTTGAATTAAAATTTAATCCAGAGTGTTGAAGAACTAGTTGTCAACATCCCACCTTACTAGTACTATATATTCAAACAATTTAATATTTTAAGTAAGACTTCACACATAAGCAGAAAGTATTTTGATCTTACTGGTTCACTCAGAGACTTAATTGGAAACTGATTAATAAAACTGAACACAATAATCCTAATCTATATACAATGTTTCCGATTACAATATATTTAAGTCTTCACACCAGTTCAAAACGTCACGAAAAGTGATAATATAAAATCTAAAATAAGGGAAAGGGGTGAGAAATGGTGAATGTAATAATGACTGTTGGTTGCTAGTAAGGCACTATTGTAGCAGAAGGTAACACAAGAGCTGTGGAGATCTACTTAAGAAACACTGAGCTCTCTAAAGATCTACCTAGATAAAATCATGTCTTTTTTCAGGTTTCCGAATATTTTTAATTTAGAAAGCGTACAGCCTGGATGTAAATTTTATCTCTGCCAGATAATCTGTTTTCTACAGTCCCATCAACAGAGTGGTAGAACATTCAAACTAAATGATATTTTACCGAAATGTCAACTTGACTTTAAAGAAAAGATCACGTTCCTATCTCACATTATAATTTTAGTGAATGTTTGTAACCGGCCTATTCTGAGTTTTCAGTAGGAAAAGGATGAGGGGGTGGGGGAAATACCTTTAATCCTGAGGATACTACACTTTTAAATGTCAGTGACAGAGAGCTGAAGAAAGTAATATGAACTAACTGGTACTGTCAGAGACTAGCTAAGTAACTAGTTAGGACAACTGAATACAATAATACAAATCTATATACTGGTACTGTAAGAGACTAAGAAACTAATTAGTACAACTGAATACAATAATACAAATCTATGTCCTGCTACTGTCAGAGATTAAGTAAGAAACTAGTTCGTACAACTGAATACAATATCACAAATCTATGTTCTGGTACTGTCAGAGTTTAACTAATAAATTAGTTAGTACAACTGAACACAATAATACACATCTATGTACTGGTACCATCGCGAGAGGTTCAGATGTTATTAAAATATAGGATATCCCAGACAAAAAGATGTATCAAAGGATACCAGTAAAGCGCCAGATAAGAGACTGAAAAGAGTAAGGGTGTATCGACAATCAAGGTAGGGGCAAGCTGTATAAACCTTCAAGTATGATGATGGTGAATGTTACTGAAGGTCTAAGTGCTACCTCTCCAGATCCCACCCTGAATAATGGTTATATAGTTTTTTGACTCTGCTAGGGGATAAATTAAATTAATAGATATGTAATATACATACAAACAGAACCTAACTCAACTTGAATAATTAAGTAAGCCTGGGTGTAAGTATTTACAATTTATTGATCCTATACCGTTTCTCTTTTCGGTTAGGAAAATGATAATAAAATTCAAATGCTTTTTACATAATAGAAATAAATAAATATGGAATGTTCATTTCCACAATAGCTAATTATGATAGTTATATTTCAAAGGTCTATTATTGTATTCATATAAATTTATAGTTGTTATTTTCACTGGACTGTAAAGTTGGTATAAGTGTATTAAATACTTCAAGGATCATCACGCGATTGTTTATTTGATGTGTGTTTTATTTATTATCAAATTGAGTCTGGATGTGCCGTCCAGTTGAGTTATGTGACCACCTATCTTGTATAAGGTGAAGCTTCCACTATATATTCAGGATCACACAGTGTCTTGATCTCCAGGCTGGGTAACCACTGGGTGACTCGCTCTAAGTATCTTGAGAACGTTTCGCACCAACAGAGTTCCTCAGAATTGAATATCTCGAAGACGGTTAGTTATATCAGGATAAAACCTGGGGAAATACAAACAATCGCAAACCTTGTAGGATCCAGCACTATTTTATCCACACACACACACACACCGAACGTTACAAACAATCTCAGATAATGTGCTAACAGTTGCACATGACACTTTACTTCAGTACCATCTACAGCCAGTTCGATGTGATTACATTTTCCTTATAAATCAAAAGTTCGATCCATTGTCCATAATATGCTTCCTTACAATGATTAGATTTAGTACAAATTAGTAAGTGACAACTTGATGAATACATAGTAACAATTCCTGACATCCTTTCTTATGTTCCTGAACATTGTGACTTTCCTTTCTGAAATACTCCTTCAAATACATTATTAAACTTGCAGTCGTAGATTCTGCCATAATTCTCATTTATACAACACATTACCAATGCTGGCTTTCGTCTCTAAAAGTTAACACATGCTTGTGATCAAGCCGGCAGCACACTCGTTCTGTTTTTTTTTTAACACAGATACACTATCGAACACATAAGTGGATTTTACACAGGAAAATTACATAATTATATATATATATATATATATATATATATATATATATATATATATATATATATATACATTTCTCTTACCCTCAGGTAACACACAATAGCTATACCAGGCTATAAATGGGTATCTAGGTCTGCTACTTAGATACAGCGGCAAATGATGTGACAGCAGGCGTTTGCCGCTTTCCTCTGTGCAGCGTAAGATTTGAAAATGTTGTGGCCTCAATTTCTGCCAAGTTCAAGGTCTTATATAGTGTCACTGATAAGGGTGGTTTAGGCTGACTACTGGCCACTGTGAACGGTAAGCCTCCAATGTTGCAGGTATAAGTCCACAGTCGTTGCTAGTGTGTAGCCATATGAAGTCCCACCCCTATAGACACCAGGTAGGTTATAGGATGGAGTGTGCGGTGTCTTGTCTGGTTTATGGGTGCTGGCTGCGAGTGTAGGTAATGTGGTTTCACAGGTTCACAACACATGTGGTATGACATGAAATGTCATAGAAGGGTGTAAACTGCTATTGACGTTTTCCATCGTTTATTTTCTGACGCCACAAAACAGGTACTGTACATCCATTTTACAAAAAGTCATAGTCACTGTAGTACATAGTAGTGTGCATACATAAAGTTATTCAATGGATCCTGCAAATATATATATATATATTCCAGCTTACAACAGCGTCAACTTCATATCATAACGTACATAAGTCTAACAAACTCCTCTCTGATGCTATCCGATCAGATATGTAAATTAGTTCATCACTGAACGCACGGGAATGGCGTTTCAAGAGTACAGGTCAGATTGACCTTTGTAGATTTTCTAAGTCTAACCTCGCTGTAGATACCGTCGCTAGCATTGCGAAGTTCAAAGAGCATAGAAACTGTTCTCTGGGCCTAGCATGACCCGTATACATCTAAATCTCAGGTATGAAGATACCTGGGGTGTAATCTCTAGTAGAAGAACCTCTCCTTCCTGTAACTGGTAACTGAGCAGAGAACGACCAATGTCAAACATCAAAATAGATTACAGATTTGAACACAAGGAGGGTATTACCTTGCTTCGAAATCACACCACAACACATACGCCTCCATGCGTTTTCGAATCATATAGGGAAAGACCTTGTTAGCTAAACTAACTCACAGGAGGACTACCAATTCCCTATCAAAAGATCACAGACGCAGGATGCGTCCTCTCTACTCAAAACATCTTGTCGAATCCCCTGACCGGAAGATTTTTTCAACTCACTTAAAGTTCAGACATGCGCAGAACGCAAACACCCGAGTAACCCCCACACGGGACGATGTTGGAGACATACCAGACCAAGATATGAACGAAATCGCGCCTTATATGGACAGGAAAATAAACCTCAACACTGGTTTCAATCATTCCAAGAAACAGTTGACCGACGCTACCATATAAGGAGAATGATCTGACATCGATCGAAAAAATGGACCGGCGCGTCAGGACACAAGAGAAGGTAACCACCATTGAAAATGTAATCACAGTCAAAAAAGAGTTATTTACCTTCGACCAAGAAAAAATTACAGTGTACAATTCAGGCAAGTTAATTATACAAAGTCCTAGAAAAATTCTGTGCGTAACAGTCACATTGTACCTCGCGGATGGGAAAGTGTAAAAACGGTGTTGAGAATTTCAAAACAATGCGTCATTTCGCCTTCTCGTTCAATGTGTAGAAATTTTAATATCTAATATCTTTCTTAATAGTGGACCGATTTTAATTATTTAAAGTTAGTATTATACTGGTAATTAGGAAAATGCATTTAAATCTATGCAGCCCTTAAATAAGTAACTATATTGGAAACTACCCTGATGTATAAATGTCAATTAAAACGAATTTATTTTCTCTTAGAATAACATACTATTTGAGGAAAACTTTACACATATCTCTTAAGTAATATCCCCGTTGTTAAACTAGTTATATCTTTCGTTTAAATATCTTTAGTCTTAGAGAAATTAAATATCTTCGTATTTTCAGTTACACAAAATAGGCCTCTATTTTTAGCATAAAAGGTTTCCTTATACATACCAGAAAAAGGAGCGTTCTCATTGGCTGTTATCGGTCCGTTTTATTCTATATTGTTGTGAGCGGTAAATATGACCAGAGTTATTCGAATTCGTGATGTGAAACAGACGTCATCTCACGACATAGCCTCCCAATTCAAAAGCGTAAACCCGCTGTTGGAGCTTCTTGTCTGGATTCATAATCACGACATTCTTCCAATCTTGGATTCACTCTGCCTTACTATTCTCCTGATTTCCTTCAGGTGGGTTACTACAAGTAGGCATTACTCAAGAAATTTTCCTCACCACTCTGAGATCCAGGAATAATCTCCTGTTGTGTTAATAAACAGCACAGGTGCTATTGCCTGTCAAATGCTGATTATCAATCAATATTCACCATTACTCTTCTCTGAGTCTGTTCAATGACATGTCCAGAGGTGTTAGATGTTCCTCAAGGTTCCCATGGTTATGAGGATGTTATCTATAAAATTGGTGATAGCTGAGTTGTGTAAGGGATCCAGTAATTTCCTCATCATCCTTGATAAAACACTCGGAGTATTCTTCAACTCAAAAGCAACATATGGAACTCATAGTGCCCCTCCGAGATGATCACAGCCAACAATGGTCTGAGCTCAGGCTTGACTGGAATCTGGCAATGCCCTTTACTAGATTCACTAGTGACTCTGTTACTGTAATTATTACCCAAATCCAGGCAGAGCCTATTTTCACCAGAGGGTTCTCTCAGCTAAACCTCACTGGAGCAATAATATGATATGGGGAAATGAAGTTTCCTGCACCAAGAAATCAATTCTCCCTGTAGCATAGCAATATAATATATACTCTTAATCCAATGTCCGTGTTAATACTTCCAATGGACTGTGTAAGGCCGGCCAACTACCACTGTTGCTGGTGCCCTCATAAGGCTAATTTTATAGCCGTATGCCGAAGAGAGCTGAGCATTAGGCCAATTGCCCACTCGCCAACTTCCAATTTTCTGGGGAAATCCCTCAGTTTCGTTTTCAAATTTGGCTGACAAACGATTCTATTTTTATCCAGTTCCACGAATTTTGAACACAATTGTGTCGGCGCGGTTTGGGTTGGTTCCCCTCTCGGTACGAGACGGAGAGTTGCCATGGTAACTGGTGTTATGAAAGACTGTTTGTGAAAAGGTGCCATCCTATCCCCTCTGTCTACCTGTTTATGTTTATTTTCAGGCCTAGTTTCACCACAATGCTTTTCTAGGTCCTGTTGAGTTTCTACATGCGTGGAGTTTACTTTGCTACATTGATCACAGGCATTTACATACTGAGCGATGTCCTCAGCTATGCCTGGATAAAAGTATTTCACAGATGCCCTTTGACAGGTGGTACCTATTTTGTTATGTCCACCGTCTAGTACAACATGTGCTTGTTCCATCGCCTTGTCCCTGTAAGAAGATGGCAGTACTAACTGGCTATGCCCATTGGGTCCTGCTCCAGCTTTCCTGTAAAGCAATCCATCATCCCCATAAAATTGTCCTTTCTTTGGGTGGTTATGGCTGTTTGGCAATTGGCCAAAGCAAGGTTTTAAAGTTTTATCTTTAGCCTGGTCCTTTCTCATCTTTTTAGGATGAACATTAAGTGGTGTTCCCTCCACCTTACTAGGGGTTGACCTGACCTGGAGTGTTGCCATGATCACAGGTTTTATTGGGCTCCCTAGAAAAACATATCTTCTTCCTAACACCAGCAGTTAATTAGGATCATCACACACTGCTGCACTGATCACTCCTTCCACATAGCGAGTCTTGACATTGATTCTGGCTAACGAAAGTGTCATGGTGGCTGTTCCCTTTAATGCCCCTTGTATCTCCACTGTGTCTGTGGTATACTACTCAGGGTGCACCAGAGTTGCACTCACAACAGAGTCGTATTAAAATCCTGAATCGTAGAGGCACTTGACTTTAGTACCATTACAGGTTACTTCTTCACAAATGGGGATGTTGGAGATCTACCTGACTTGCTGTCGGTTCCTTTCCCACTGTTATCATACATGCAGCGTGATATGGAGGGACTTTTCTACCACATTCAATTGTATTGCGGCTGCTCATTTTGCACCACTTATCTCCCTGTCTATAGGGTTTCTTATCTTGTACCTGAGGGTTCCTGTCTCTTTGATCATATTTAGGTCTGTCATAACCTTGTTTGCATCTGTGCTTTTGGTCCCTATTTTCATATTCATCTTGGTTTTGTGGGGTTCTATTACTATCTCCTTGTTTCTTCTTAATGCCAGCTATTTCTTTCTGAGCTGTTTGATATCTTTCAGCAACTGTTAGAATCTCCCCCAATCTCTCTGCACCTTATTCCATAAGAAATTTTCTCATGTCTGGAGGCATAGACTCTCTTGATTGCTCCATCATGACCATTTCTTTTAGGTCCTGGGTTTTTCCAAGAGTAGTCCACTTCTATAAGTAGGTTTCTAATCTTGCAGAGAATTGGTGGTAAGTTTCTCCAGAAAGTATCTTGGTAGTTGTAAACTTCTTCCTATAAAATTCAGAAATCTTTTCATAACGGACTAGCAATGCCTGCTTCAAAAGTTCATAGTCTTCTTGGTCTTCTTTGCCCAGTTTTGCAAACACTTCATAAGAGGATCCTCTCAATCCTTGTGATAGCTTAAGGCTCCACTTCTCTTTCTCTAGGCCATAGTTAGTAGCTAATCTCTTGTATCTACTGAGATAAGACTCAATATCATCTTCTTTCTCATAAATGGATCCAAATGGAGGTTCATGGCACTATTAGAGGCCCCTTGACTTGCACTAATGTCCGAGATAGCTAGGGCTACTTCAATTTCCTGAAACATGTCCTTGAAGTTCAAGTTCTTTCAGTCTCAACTCATGTTCCCTTTGCAATCTCTTTTCCTCTTTCTCAGCCTCCCTTTCAGCAACCTGTCTTCTTTCCTCAGCCTCTATCTGTTTAGCTTCCCTTTCAGATTCTAGCTTCATAGCTTCAGCCTCTAATTGTAATCTTTTAACTTCCTTATCAGCTTCTATCTGTAATCTCCTTTCAGTTTCCACTTTCTTTTCTTCTCTTTCTATATACTTGTCACATTCAGTATTGACATACTGAATAAGAGCCTCCCCACTTAATCCAAACTCTTTTGCCGACTGTACGGAAGCAGATCTAAATTTTGCCAAGTCTGCCATTTTCTTGCAATCTTATCAATATACAAATTAAAAATCTAAATAAGGTACCAACTTACTTACTATGCAAATCTTAATTAAATACTACCAACTTACTTACTATGTAAATCTTAATTAAATACAACCACTGTCAGCTCATCCAGTCACCAAAAATTTTGTTATATACTCAATGTTAGTACAATGAGTTATTTTTAACTATTTATTTACTTTCTATTATTTATTTACTTTCTACTTTTAGCTTTTACAAGTTTCTATTTTTAAAATAAAGACCCAGGGTATTAATGAAATCGCGGATAGAGATACCAGATGTCGCGAGAGTCCAGGGCAGTAAGTGAAACCCCGGACAGGACCCAAATTTCGCGAGATGTTCAGATGTTATTGAAATATAGGATATCCCAGACAAAAAGATGTAGCAAAGGATACCAGTATAGCGCCAGATAAGAGACTGATCTTATAAAAAATACCCCCTTCTCTGAAAAGAGTAAGGGTGTATCGACAATCAAGGTAGGGTCAAACTGTATAAACCTTCAAGTATGATGATAGTGAATGTTACTGAAGGTCTAAGTGCTACCTCTCCAGATCCCACCCTGAATAATGGTTATATAGTTATTTTGACTCTGCTAGGGGATAAATTAAATTAATAGATATGTAATATACATACAAACAGAACCTAACTCAACTTGAATAATTAAGTAAGCCTGAGTGCAAGTATTTACAATTTATTGATCCTATACCGTTTCTCTTTTCGGTTAGGAAAATGATAATAAAATTCAAATGCTTTTTACATAATAGAAATAAATAAGTATGGATTGTTCATTTCCACAATAGCTAAATATGATAGTTATATTTCAAAGGTATATTATTGTATTCATATAAATTTATAGTTGTTATTTTCACTGGACTGTAAAGTTGGTATAAGTGTATTAAATACTTCAAGGATCATCACGCGATTGTTTATTTGATGTGTGTTTTATTTATTATGAAATTGAGTATGGATGTGCCGACCAGTGGAGTTATGTGGCCACCTATCTTGTATAAGGTGAAGCTTCCACTATACATTCAGGATCACACAGTGTCTTGATCTCCAGGCTGGGTAACCACTGGGTGACTCGCTCTAAGTATCTTGAGAACGTTTCGCACCAACAGAGTGTCTCAGAATCGAATGTCTCGAAGACGGTTAGTCATATCAGGATAAAACCTGGGAAAATACAAACAATCGCAAACCTTGTAGGGTCCAGCACTATCTTATCCACACACACACACCGAACTTTACAAACAATCTCAGATAATGTGTTAATAGTTGCACATGACACTTTACTTCAGTACCATCTACAGCCAGTTCGATGTGATTACATTTTCCTTATAAATCATAAGTTCGATCCATTGTCCATAATATGCTTCCTTACAATTATTAGGTTTAGTACAAGCTAGTAAGTGACACCTTGATGAATACATAGTAACAATTCCTGAATCCTTTCTTATGTTCCTGAACAGTGTGACGTTCCTTTCTGAAATACTCCTTCAAATACATTATTAAACTTACAATCGTAGATTCTGCCATAATTCTCATTTATCCTACACATTCTCAATGCTTGCTTTCGTCTCTAAAAGTTAACACATGCTTGTGATCAAGCCGGCAGCACACTCGTCATGTATTTTTTCTTAACACAGATAACACACTATCGAACACATAAGTGGATTATACACAGGAAAATTACATAATTATATACATATATATACTACTTGTCAAAAGTCAAGGGCCACACTATTATTTTCAATACACTTTTATATAAGCGCATAGAATGATTAAATGAAGGAAGTTTTTAGTAAAAATGGGTGCAATATCTTCCTCTGACAGTCCTCTATGCACGTTAAGCATAAAAACAACTCACCGACAACCATGGTTATCACGTGCAATTTGGTATGCTGACCATAAATTCACATTTTTAATCTGTTTTTTCAAACTTCCGTACAACCAAACAGGTGAAGTAATCGTGCTGATTGACATTCCACGTGCAATGGCGACTTTTCGTGAACAGAGTTCACTCTTAATTTGTTTTACAATCAGCAGACTTAGGGTAGTTTCATCACTTGCAAAAACCATGCCACCGAGAAGAAGTCTTGACACCTTACAAAGAATGAGGGCTATAGCGTGTGTTAAAAGTGGTTTATCTGTCCGTGAGGTTTCTAGACGGCTTGCAGTGTCACACTCTACTATCCAAAGAATTTTGGAGAGATTTCAGGCCACATGAAGTGTGGAGGATCGCCACCGGCCAGGTCGCCCTAGATGCACCAATAGACATGATGACCTGTGCCTCTTGTTGTCAGCCCTGCGCCATCGAACAGTGACTTGTTCCACTCTAAGATATCAGTTGAGACTAACTGTAAACGTTAATGTCAGTCAAAGCACCATTTGCAGACGTTTACGTGAATTTGAACTGGCTGCTCGACGTCCTGCAGTCAGAATCCCTCTTACTCCTGCTCATCGCAGAGCCCGTGTTGCTTGTTGTCGCGAGCACATCCGATGGACAAGGCAACAATGGAGTCAAGTTCTCTTCACTGATGAATCTCGCTTCACTGTATCATTCAATGATGGCAGGATTTGAGTTTGGAGACGGCCAGGAGAGCGATTTACTGATGACACAATTCGAGAGGTGGATCGTTATGGTAGGGGTTCTGTCATGGTCTGGGGAGGCTTCTACAGACACGGCAGGACCCCACTCTTCATCATCCAAGGCAACTTGACCGGCCCAAGATACCAGAACGAAATCTTGAGACCAATTGTTCAGCCTGCTCTGAAGGCCATAGGTTGTAATGCCATCCTCCAAGATGATAACGCTCGAACCCATCGAGCTCGTGTGGTGAATGAGTTTATTCAGCAACATGGGATCATCAGGATGGCGTGGCCACCTCATTCACCTGACCTTTCTCCGATTGAGCACCTTTGGGATGTCCTTAGTCGAAGATTGTCAACAAATCACCCCCTGTCAATGGATGTTGCACAGCTGACTGCATTTCTGCTTCAGGAATGGCTAGCTGTTCCTCAGGATACTCTTCGGACCCTTGTGGACTCGATGCGTCTACGCTGTCTTGAATGCCTTGTTGCAAACGGTGTTCATACCCAATTTTGAAATGTCTATTTGTCTAATATATATTGTGTGACTTTTGAAAAGGTGGGTGACACACTTCACAGCTTCATTGTGTTTGAATGTGTGTTTCCATTGCTTTACGTGACAAGTCAATTTGGTATTCAATAAATGCCTTTTTGACTGATACCACTTACGTTTATATCAGATTTGTTTTATGGTCACAACCAAGGTTTTTCTAAGTGGCCCTTGACTTTTGACGAGTAGTATATATACATTTCTCTTACCCTCAGGTAACACACAATAGCTATACCAGGCTGTAAATAAGTATCTAGGTCTGCTACTTAGATACAGCGGCAAATGATTTGACGCAAGCGTTTGCCGCTTTCTTCTGTACAGCGTAAGATTTGAAAATGTTGTGGCCTCTAGGCAGTCTATGTTCTGAAATCCCCAGGGTTAGAGATGCAGAGGCGGATTGAAAACACAAGGAGAAGAGAATAGAAGACAGAAATAACAATGGTGAGGCAGACATGGAACAATCTTGAGCTGATGGCACGTGACATATGTACTTGGCGTATGCGTGTTGAAGGAGTATGCTCCTTGGGGAGGGGAAGTTAATCAATGATGGTAATTCTAAACAACAATAACCATGACATTTTAGAAGGAACTGCTCCACATTCTCGACGTTGTCAAATAAAAGATGTTTTACTGTATTACCTTTTGTTTCAAACTTGCGAAAACGTAAATGGCTAGGGCATTGCCGATTGTTCCAATCACAGACAGAAGGGACAGCATGACGATTATGATTACTCTCTCGGTTCCGGTGATGTCATTATTACTGCTCGAATCCTCGACCACCGGAGACGCTCTAGTGGTGGTAGGGGTTGTTGTGGGGGTGGCGGTGAGGCTGTCCATTGTCTCGTTCATGCTCTGCTGAGGTCACTTACCAACACGAATGATGCAACGGTTAGTGGACGGGTTTACTGATTTTCCTTCAGCTGAAATAAGAAATATGCATATTCAAAAAATATTTTTTGTAAACATAAATGGGTACGTTTCCGGCACTCGAAAGAAATTGGAAACTAGACAACAGAAAAGGAAAAGAAGCGATAGGGTTACCAGAAAATAGAACCCAAGAATCCAAAAGACGCCATCGCCTCCCCAAGGACGTGAATCGAGAAAAAACCCTATTCTGTCGTGTTCTTATTGTTCCACGAGTAACCTGCCCGTCAAAACATGCCGGAAAATAATTATGTTTTGCTGCTCCTAACGCATGTCATTATGACGGTACTAATTTGCATTTTATCTGGATGTATTGGTTTTGGAACTATGGAGTAGCTCGTTAACAATTGTACGAAGGGGGTGGTGAAAAAAGCAAATGGACTAATTTGGATAATTAATTAACAGTTGCTTTATCACAACACGTTTTGTAAATGTATGGAAATGTTTTTAAAAATCTCGCCTTGACACGTTTAAATAAAACAAAACTACAGAAAATTTGTTTTTACATTACCGTTCTAGTACTCCGTTCTCCGAATATTACTTATGGTAATTCGTCTTGAGCGACGAAATTGCCTGAGTTACTGCAAACGTAACGAGCTACATTCATAAATACGTAAGTTACTTATTTACACTCACCTGAATTACAAAATGGGGAAAATTCAAGAACCTGTGCTAAAAATCAAACATTCACCATTGCTAAGGATGGGAATAACATACGCGTTGCTTCAACGGGCGCACAAAAATAGTTCTCATCCAGAAAAATGCTTCATGAAAAAGACTGCTACTTTGGTGGCAAAAGATGTGATTAATGTGATGAATTGATAACAAAATTCTTTATATGGAGAATATTTACTAGTCACAATATTGCCCATATTACCATATTCCCAATATGCCTCAATGGGCGTGTAACGGAATCCTTTACCTTTTACCCTTACAGTATTGCGGCCCTTGTCTTGTGATACCTTGTCTCTACTGGTGAATTGGACAAATCTATAGAGGTGATTGCATGTGTATTTAGTCTAGGTCGTTTCTCTGGTCCTATACAAGCATTCCGCAGTTGCATGGAGAGTCGTGACAATCACCACGAAGCGCTGTTTTTTTGGTATTGAGTTGTCAGTGTGTTGAGCCACGACTCACTTCCGTAGCGGGGTGATGGTGTCGTTTGGACGGTCCTATATTCAACTCCGCAGTAAGATTATCACTCTTGTTGTTATTATGTTATCTAACTTTCTACTTCTTTCTTTCCTTACGAGTGCCTGTAACACCCGTTTATTTGTGTTATTTTTTTTTTACTGGTCACAGGCTTCGGATTTTCCTCTTTCTTTATTACCATGTTCATACATGTCTTCTTTTTCTTTGACCTTTCAACTGACAGGCCTTCAAAAAATGGTTGTCAAGTCTTCCTGTCACGTGCCATCCGCTCAAGATCTTTACTTGTCTTCTTCATGTCTGTCTCCAGTTCTCTTCTCCATGTGTTCATTGATCCCCCTATAAACCTTGGGGATTGTGATGAAATGGGCGACCTCTTCACGATCTCGGTTTCACTTCGACGGGACCAGAGATATATTTTGTACTGATTTTTATTTGTGTCCTTTAAAAATACCAATTTCTTCTCTTTATCGGTTAAGGCGCAAGTAGTTTGTATTTTCAAACATTTGCGACACTCCTTGCAGATAATGTTTATCATAGCTTGCGGTGAGCAACTGAGATAAAATTGTCGCCGGCGTGTTTAAATTGAACCGCTGATAAGACGACTCGTTTGGTTACCCAGATGGGCAGACACGGAGTTTTTGCATACTCATACGACAGGTAACGAGATTACTGTCTGTGTGACACATGTGGGCAGACAAGTGTGACATAATCGCTTCCGGGCCGACTTGTTATGACAACATTATTTTCTAATAAAGTAACAAGTATTACAACTTACCCATGTTGTCATGTGTGTCTACCGATCTGCCTGTGAGAGTGTATGCAGGGCATCAGATGTCCATATATGGTAATACGTGACCTGTGCAGGCACGAACCTTATTTCAAGTGGGACTTTTTTTTATAAATATCACACCCTATCCGCATGATTTGAAATGATTAGATCTCTCTGATTAGATTCGTGACAACAATTCGTGGAAAGATAGGAATATAGTCTGACCTTTTCGCAGTTTTATTTCACTGTGAATTTCACACTCGCCAAGATAACATCAGACCTCGCCAGAGTGAAGACTAGATTCATAATTCCTTTTTTTAAACCGGACCTTTTATTGGAGAACCAAATAAGACTTACAAAGCACAGGAAATCTATACATATTAATAAGGAACACCGGGACAAGGAAACTGAAGAAACACACGGAGTCAGAGAGGGAATCTATTGTCAACTTAAAGACACCCCAGACGCGTGTAAGAGAACCGACTCGTCTCTTTTATTCATCTGAGCAACAAGCCTGTAGCCAAGATTGACGTAAGTAGTGCATTTTGCATTCTATATTTTATTACTAACATGTGAACTAACACACACACAC
Organism: Oreohelix idahoensis; assembly: GCA_024509875.1. Classification (NCBI taxonomy): domain Eukaryota; kingdom Metazoa; phylum Mollusca; class Gastropoda; order Stylommatophora; family Oreohelicidae; genus Oreohelix; species Oreohelix idahoensis. Next base: position 84,312 of record JAMPIV010021694.1, read on the forward strand.
ACACACACACACATATATATATATATATATATATATATATATATATATATATATATATATATATATATATATATATATATATATGGGGTGGAAAACGCCATACTCAGAAGAGCGTTTCGTTCTATACTCTTACCATAGTTATTGGTGGCACCAGCAGAAAGTATTTTCTCTGGAACAAGAAGGGAACCGTGGCCTAAGCTTTAAGACGAAGGACGCACGTGGTGGACTCTCCTTGACGATTCTGGGAAACGAGCTACCCCCGACAGTCTTGATCAGAGACGAGCGCGAGCAGAGTGAAAAGAACTAACCCATAAGAAGGAACAGAACCATAATTGGCAGCTACGTTCAAATATATGTTGCCACTTGAACTTCTTGTAATATCTCACATTCCCTAAAGACTGTGAGGATAACTTTTCTAGATCAATAACTATTAAAATTATTTATAACTGTTAAAACCTAAAGTGATTATTAAATTTTGTAATGTTACACATTTAACTTCGATTTAATTATTTTAAAGTTACTGCATGTTTGTCTCAGTCAAATTACTACACACACTCTAAACAGAGCTATACTAGAATAATAGAATTCCACTGAGTAAATCAGGGGTGGGGGCTTGGACTTAAACGATCTGAAAGTAATAATTGCTTAAATCCTTCATAAAAGAGTCGGCAGAATTACAGAGTCAATATACTCATCCAAAAGCAGTATGGTTCTCGCTTATTCTGAATATCTTGTGAAGACTCCTTTTGTAATAGAAGTTTCATCACCCTTCTATCTACATCTCTGCCAAGAGTGATCTTGTGCGAAGGTAGATACCATTAAAGCCCATATTATATACTCTTGAGTTTTGGCCACTGTTGGACTACTACTGCAAAGCAGAGGAGGCAATACCATCGCAGGGATTCCAGAATAAGAACTGCCTAGTGATGCTATCAACAGCTTTCCTGAAAGTGCGTCCTATCCATCTCCGGCGTCTTCTTCTCATCTCTTGTTTCACTGAAACTTGTCTAGTTCTTGTCATCAGTTCCACATTAGTCATCTTGTCATACCATTTCAATCCTTCTTTTCTACGGAAGCACGGAATTTATGAAAGTCTGTAGCTTTAGATTGTTGTTCTCCATGTTTCAGAGCCATACAACAAGACTGACTTGACATTCGAAATGAAGATTTTTTTACAATTTGTTAATTAGACGTGATTTCTTTTGATCTCTATACATTTCCAAATGCAATGAAAGTGTCTCTGGCCTTTAGTATTCTTATTTTGATATCATTGTCTCTCCAACTGTGTCTATATTATTGCCAAGATATCCAATACCATAATTTCCCCCGTAAGTCCGTCGGTCGGTCGGTCACATCATGCACACCATCATTTGCGAACCTTTCTATTTTCGAGGGAGTACATTAACTTTCAACCACAGCTAACGGGTGCAACTGTGGTTGAAAGTTAGACAATAATTGTATTTTTTCTCTTATATGTACACTCTCGAGAATAGAAAAGTGCGCAAATGACGGTGCGCATGAACAGTTTGATTATGGAAACAAGCCAACAACACAATTGATAAACTGTACATGAACTGGTGACAGGAAAGTGCGGAGATGTAGATTAAATCAACAGACAATCAAGATACTCTTCTGTCCAGTTTCATTCGGGAAACGGATTTAACTCATCATTTTCTTAAAAATAACCTTAAAATGTAAGTCTGTAATACATGTCAGAAATACAGTAAAATATACACATAATTAAAAAACCTTCAATTGTAAATGTATTTTATGTAAATTAATATATTCCTAGTAATCACTATATCCTGACTGTGGTGTAATATTCTAGCATGTATGATAATACATCCTGTAGGAGAGTTTCTTCAAGTGCAATACTGTTATCGTTTCCTGTGTTCACACATGTGTTAAAATAGATTTACTTCTGTTTTTGTCTATCTCATTATCTTTAACGCCATCTTCACTATCGTCTTTTTTTCTTCTTCCATATTTTTGTTTGACTTATTCATGAAATGCTTAGCGTACACAGATACTCATCTTTGGAACAATCTTCCACGTGATATGAAATAACAAGCTTAGTCCCTACTCATACGATCGAAGATTTTTCAATTACTTTGTAAGTGCTGATTATAAGTCCCTCTAATATGATTATATGTCCCCTGATCTGATTATGTTTCTAAATCAGTATCTAACATACAGTTTTGTAGAGGTTGATGATATCTGATTTTTTTTTCAACATACTTTATTTCTTGAATATGATTGGCAGGGCCGGCCTTAGTATATGCGAGGCCCGGATTTGGACAATTTACGTGGGGTCCCCTTGACTTTTATTTAACTTTAGATATCACGAATAGACAAAAATAATAAGAGTAAACGTAGGAAATGATAACAAGGTTGAACTTGAAGAAACGCCACTAAAGGATGTAGAATCGTACACATATCTTGGAAGTAATATAGACAAAGTTGGAGGGACAGACAGTGATATCAAAATAAGAATACAAAAAGCAAGAGGAGCTTTCATTGCATTGGGAAATATATGGAGATCAAGTGAAATCGGGTCCAACACGAAAATAGGAATCTTCAACTCAAATGTCAAGTCAGTATTATTATATGGGTCTGAAAGATGGAGAATCTTTCTATTTGGTCTCACCTCTAACTGTGTTGTATTTCTCAACTTTGCCAGGCATATATCATAATCGGACGAATCGTCTGATGGCGTCCAGTACATCTTCGTCACTCGTCTAATCCCTTGCTCCATCACTTCCTGTTCCTCTGCCTCTTCTGCTGCAGTTTCCTCACCCTCCTGAGAGTCTCCCTGTCAACTGTTTTGTTCTCTTAATCTCTCTTGTCTATTATGTAATCTTTGCTCATATTCCATCATTCGCATGTCTGCCTCATTTTCCGCGTTATCCCACTCGGTTCTCAATCTTCGTATCTCCTCCGAAATATCATTATCCTACATATTGTCCTGTGCATCCTGCGTATTCACTATCATGTCTTCCTCCGGCGTATCTCGCCTTTTTTCTTCTTGTTCTTGGTATGTGTTTTGTGGGGGTAGGTTTAACCAACTTGGTTTTATCCCGGGTTTTTCATACATTCCTGCAGTTGTTGCGATCTGCCTACTCCTTGGTGGTTGTCTATGTTCTCCGCTAGGAGTGTTTTCCTGTGATGTGCACTTCTCGCTTTGGTCCGGTACTTCCGTTTGTGTGCCGACGTCTCTCCTTGTTGTCTGTTTACGTACCAACACTAACCATTCGTCTCTGCGTATTGTCCTGTCTCTTGATTGTTGTCCATTCCTGAATGTTCCATGGTCTATTGCTAGGACTTTCATATTCTGTTGTAAACCTTCGTTGGTAAGATCTGTTCTTGGTGTTCCGCCATGATCCTACATATAGCTGGGCTTTTTATTTCTTCTAAATTTGGGTGTTCTTTTTTTCTGACTTCTTGAAATAAAAAGTAAAGTTTTCCAATATTTATTGGTCTTTCTCCGAGTACTAGTTAATAAGTTGGTCACTCATGTCTACACCTTTTATGTACATTTTATAATCCCTTAGAAGATTTGGCTGTCAAACATTAAATTCTCAAAAATTCTCATTCACCTTAGCTCTACTGTACGCTTAGTACACCTAAGACCATTTACAATGTGAATACACCAAACCAGTTTTATAGTGTTGACGGCAGTATATGCCTGTGAGGAGTTATTTGTCGATAACAGCTAAACAACTTCCAGATAAAATTACCATTGCATGAAAAGATACACGTTCTAACAAATACAGACTCCTCAAGTAAGCAATCTTGTGTGTGAATTTATTGCTCTAATAAAGCACAAGAATCTTTAAAAACAAAACCACACAGGAAAAGAACATTATTATAATAATCTGATATTGCTTAGTATGGTTTGATTTATCGTTAAAAAATAATGTTGCTTTATTTCGCATTAAAATATGCATGACACTTAACAATTATAAATGATTACAATTTTGTTGTTTCCCTTGCAAAACAATTACCTCCCTTCCATATATTATGCTACATGGTTCACAGGATTCAGAGTTTCATTCCAGTCTCTAAACACATCACTGACCCATCTAGAGATTTGTCTACAATTAGCTCTATGATGTGATATTAAATAACATCTTCTGTCATTATGATTAATAAGTTGAATTAAAATTTAATCCAGAGTGTTGAAGAATTAGTTGTCAACATCCCACCTTACTAGTACTATATATTCAGACAATTTAATATTTTAAGTAAGACTTTACACATAAGCAGAAAGTATTTTGAACTTACTGGTTCAGTCAGAGACTTAATTGGAAACTGATTAATAGAACTGAACACAATAATCCAAGTCTATAACTGTTCAAAAAGAGAAACGCATAACTACTGAAGGCACACACATAGCCATAATTTTGACATTCAATAACTTGTTCAATTTAATGAGTTAATTGTTCAAATTGCACACAAGTATACCTTAGGGTTCAAGCAATCAATTGACAGTTGTTTTGCATCTGGGTTACGAGAGTTTTTTGGCGTACGGGCTTTCCCGTTAGTATGGTGTGTGGTTTCCTCTTGCATCGATCAGCGACTGGCATCTCCTGGGCATGGATGCGATCAGACGTCTGATGTGGGCCTGTGGGATGGCTGCCCCTTTTTCCTGGAGTGCCTTGGAACAGATCACGACGATTGGATGGAGCAACGTCTCGGCGACAAACACGTCTATGCAGCTCATCCCACAGGTGCTCAATCAAACTCATGTCTGGAGACAGGGATGGCCAGGGAAGGGTGAGAATGTTGTCGGCAGTCAGGAACTGCGTTGTCAACCGTGCACAGTTGGGTCTGGCGTTGTCCTGTTGAAACACAGACCTTTGAGTAGCCACAAGTGGAAGGACATGGGGTCGAAGAATTTCATTAACGTATCATTGCGCATTCAAGCCTTCTTCAATGTGCACCAATTGACTCCTGCCATTGTAACTGATCATTTCCCACACCATTGCACCTCCACCACCGTTCGGCGGAGCTTCATCAACGCAATTTTGGGCAAAACGTTCATTTTGGCTACGGTAGACCCTACGCCGTCTAGCATAACGCTGCAACATAAAGAAAGATTTGTCACTAAACCAGATATGTCTCCATTGATTGTCAGCTGCCCAGGGATGATGCTGGTTGGCCCAAAGAAGTCGATTTTGGCGATGGCGGCGCATAAGGACAGGTCCTCGGTGAGGTCGTTGTGCCCAAAGTCCAGCGTCATGCAGTCTATTCCGGACAGTTTGATCAGACACATGACGTCCTGCAGGCAATGACTGGGCAGTTGAGGAAGCTGTTGTAAACCTGTCTCTGAGGTGACGAAGCTTAATAAAGCGATCCTCCGCTGCTGTTGTCACTCTGGGTCGTCCACTGCGATGACGGTCTTCAACTGAGCCAGTGGCTTGGAACCGGTGCCAAAGTCGACTGATGGTACTCTGATGCACGTTTAGATGCCTGGCAACCTGACTTTGACTTTCGCCTGCATGCAGTCGGCCAATAGCATTGCTCCTTAAATTTATCGATAGAGACGCCATAAATGTCTGCTTGAAAATGAACTGAATTTTTTTTGTGTAGCGTTATTCTTTTATAGGGTTTCAGTTGCGTAGTCAGTGAATAGTGTTCGACCCAAATTTTGTTGCTTTCACTTGCGCCAACATGAGCTGTGGTCAAAAATTGCGTCATAAACACTATTGACCACTGCGTTGTAACGATTACAAAAAAGAACGCAATTCATGTCAACACAGGCATTTGACACTGTAAAGAACATTTGAGGCTGGTTTTTATATACCCTAGCACCAAATTGTACTTACAAACTCATAAACACGCGCCCTCGGATAGCTATGCGTTTCTATTTTTGAACAGTATATATACATTGTTTACGATGACAATATATTTAAGTCTTCACACCAGTTCAAAACGTCACGAAAAGTGATAATATAAAATCTAAAATAAGAGAAAGGGGTGAGAAATGGTGAATGTAATAATGACTGTTGTTTGCTAGTAAGGCACTGTTGTAGAGGAAGGTAACTGTTGCCGTCATTTTTGACGGTTCCAGAAGATGTAAATCTATTTAATACTTTTGATAATCGAAGGTACAGAACTGTATGTTAACTCCCTGACACAGGTTGATTAGGGGTTACTTTCCCTGTGTTTATTCTTTGTGGTTGATCTGTCTTAGGACAGGATAGTTAGCTGTTCTCAAATCTGTTCTGTCTACGCATGCGCTAGTTTTTAGCGCGAACCGAGGAGACTTCCGTCTGGGAATGATGAGCTGGTTTCTGCCGGACGAAGATGTCCGTTGTTATTCTCTGCATTATCTGGGGACAAGTTAGTCTTGTGATGTTAGTGATTTTCCCCAGAGTTATTCTGTTCGTCTAGTATGACGACAGGTGTTATTTGTGTATTTCTCGGAATTCTGTCCAAGGTAAAATAACTTAATTATTATGCAAAGTTTGCAGAACATTTAGTACGAACCTGTGAGTAGCGCTCACAGTTCTTGTGATCCAGAGTCCATTATGTGTGCTTGACGTAGCCAATTAGGTCTATTCGTTGAAGTACTTTCTGCCATCAATGGTACCTATACCTTTTAGCGGTATGGTAGCTTGCGTACCCTGACAATCCCCAGAGCTATGCCAGTGGGAGTTTTACTCCTGGTAGGTTCAACCAAGCTGGACTGGTCTGTGTGGGTAGGGGTCAGACAAAAGCTGGTACCCTGGTCCTCCAGGTTGGGGGTTTTAGCATAGGGCTGACACCCCTGTCTGTGTAAAAAAAACAATGAAGTTACTAACAACAATAAATGAACAAACTTTGCTGCGGGATGGACATTCGGAGTCTGTGGCTCGTATGACTGTCAGTGGTGAAAGCCGAAAGGAAGCTACTGACATGAAAACGGATGTCCTGACCGCAAAACAGGATACAAGAATAGGTTTTTGGAATGTCAGGACAATGTACGAGACAGGTAAACTAAGACAGGTCACGGCAGAAATGAGAAACTATAGGTTACACATTCTAGGAATACGCGAGAGCAGATGGACAGGGGCAGGAAAAGTTAAAACAGCAACAGGAGAAACAGTAGTTTACTCTGGAAGAGAAGATGGACAGCACAATGAAGGCGTAGCCATTATTCTACAGAAAGGAATAGAAAGGACATTACTGGAATGGAAACCCATCAACAACAGACTGATAAGATTAAGATTGAGAGGGAGATTCACCAACACTACAATAATACAATGCTACGCACCAACGAATGATAGCGATGAGGAGGTCAAGGATGAATTCTATCAACAACTGCAGAAAGAAATGGAAGACACACCTAGGTATGATCTTATTGTAGTAATGGGAGACCTCAATGCGAAAGTTGGTACACACAATACATATAATGAAAGAACAATGGGGAAATGCGGCAGCGGAACAGCAAACGAAAATGGGGATTAACTAATAAGTTTCTGTAGCATTAACAACCTGGTCATTGGAGGAACACTCTTCCCACATAAAGAAATTCATAAATTAACATAGGAATCACCAAATGGTCGGGACAGAAACCAGATAGACCACATCATGGTTAACGGTAGATGGAGACATGCATTACAAGATGTGAAGGTAAGAAGAGGTGCAGATGTGGGAAGTGATCACCATTTAGTAGTAGCAAAATTAAAAGTGAAACTAAGAAGGCCACTGACTGCTTTGACGGTCGGCAGCTAAGGATCAAAGAAGAGAAGAAAAGTTGAAGTACTTTACAGAAGCACAATGAACGTTTATTGATATGAAACCCGCATGACGGCGGTACGTTTCAGCATGGAAGATAATACATGCCTATGAAAAAATGCACAGTTGTTTATCAACCATTATAAGGCCCGTCATTGCGGCCTATAACTTTGAGCAGAAGAAGAAGTGCCTGGCGGGTGAAGCCAGATGAAGTCTTGACTTTATTTACAAGTTCACAGACTTCAATGTTAAGCAACTATATTTGTTAAAGGACTACCTGACGCGTTCAGTCAGGGCCCTGAGCTACAGTAGGAAACGTATATGTTGTCAAGCCAGCGTTATTAGCATCATACCTACGAGCTATACAAAACTGGTGATGCTCGATGTTCCTAATTATTACCACATATGAACAGTTGTTAAAGGACAGACCAATGTCGATAACGTCCTTATAGATGAGTGGTTCAAGCGTTATAATGCCAGATGTTTTGCCAGTCATTTCCAATATATATGATGTTCTTGATTCTCGTCCATTTGACTGTAACTGTTGATGTCTCGTAAATAAATGGTTGAAAGTTCCAGCAGTTTCTACAATTACTGACTACTGCATGTGAGTGAGTGGGTGCCTTGTTTACCTATCAAAGTGCCTAAACGGATTCGTGTCTCTACACACCCACATCACTTGTCAACCACACAAACTTCGAGTACCTCACATACAAGAAATGTCTGATGTTCGGATGTCAACATGGCACCCTGTTAGCGCCTCAACGCCTGGTGAGCTAATCACGCATACCAAAACTGTTTGGCCCAGGTCGGACTGACTACAACAGTACACAGAAAAGATATTTGATAAAGTTGATAATTTTAGATTTTTATTCCCGTTAATGATATCCACCAAAAGATAGATATAAGTGGATGGAAGCAGACATCATCATCATCATCAGTTGATAAGATCTCTATGGTGTTGTTTGCTCCACTGTAGTGTATGGAATGTCAACTTGACCTACGCAGTGGTGTGTAGACATGGATTGAGTGTATAATGTGCGAATGATAATAAGGGTTCGTTGACAAATGTTCTTTTCTCACACTCATGTATGACTGGAAGTCATCGACACCAACGACTGTGTACCTTTTCTAAAGTTTAATTGGACGTACACACTCGACAGCACAGATAGTGACAAATCACAGGTTGCCATAATACATCATAGTACAGTGGATAAATGGTCTTGCAATGTTACATGGGCACTCATGTAGAATAAGTGTATAATGGACTGTCAGTAGCCAAGCACTCAGTATCGCCCATACATATATATCATCTGACTTCACTGACTGAGCACGTCAGCTTATAAACAATATTTCAGATGGCTTCTAAACCTAATCTCGTCTAGCGACGATTCTTCAACATAATGTTCAGCACATATTTTTCCATATAATAATATTGAACCGCTAGCAATGGGTTCTCATGTGTAGCAGTGATCTCTGGACTAATCAAGCGATAATACGGGCATCCCTTTTCTCTTCTTGAAAGTCACTACATGTTTTGGTTCCAAGATGGCTTCACTCGTGAGCTGTCACTCACGTTTGGATACAGATAATGAATCTGTCCTAAAGTTAGTCATTCATAAAACATTTCATTGCTCTGTAGATTTGATCATGAACAATTGACTGCAATCTACAGGATATAGTGCTGCTAGGAATCGAAGTCGTTTTCATCGAGTCAAATATATTCTCTTAGACATTCAAATCGTAACTATCGAAAATGGTGGCTTCGATCGAGAGTTCATAAGAGTATCTTTGATTACCTTGGTATAGGAAATATGAAACTGCCATTCCTTGGCAATACGAATAAACACTGGGGTAAAGCATACACGATAGGTTTAGACGACTATCACTTTCCCCACAAATACTGAGATAACTTTTTCCCGGCGACAAGCCGACATAGAAAACACAGTCCCTATCAGGACGAAGCCAAATCACACCACACTCTAGCGACACATCCGCCGAATAGCCTTTGACCTCTCTAGAGACAACAGAACATATAGTTCGACTTAGATATGTAAAGATATACAGATATAAGACAGACTCGTCCTACTCAGACAAACAATACACATAAATTCAGGCCATAGATATTCTGAAGCAAGAACAATCTATTATTACCCAAACAACGAATAAATCGCAGTAAAATGGATTCATCCGCGGAGTTTGATCGAAAGAGCCGACACAACTTTCAAGGGAAGTAACTCAATAATGACTTTCCCTTAAGCACTATTTTGTTTACAAAATATTTGCGAAGATAACAAGAATACCAATGTATAATATTGTAAGATATCAAAGACTGCACGTAACAGTCTTACCACACCTCCCGGGAAAAAAAAAATGGAACATTTTTTTTTTTTTTGAAATACATCTAGGAGCAACGTACAATAGGCTCACAACGCATGAATAATGCGCAGATGAAAATATCAGGAATACCTATAACGCCTAATATGAGGCTAAGTCGACTTATGGAGCGACTGGTGAGAATGTGTCTCATAAACTGAGAGAAATTATTTCTCTACAAGTATATTTTTCCAGGAAGGTGTCATCAAAGTATAATACAATTCTGGCAATTACACAATGCCTAAAAAATTCATATCATCATTTCGTATTAGATATCTTAAATTTATGATTTATGAAGAAAAAATCATCAAAGCACAGCGGTGAATAAACATCAATGAACCGCTATGTAGTGATACAATCATTATATTATTAAATTACAAATGTGTATCTATCATGATATAGAAAAGGAACTACTATAGAACTAGACATATCAAGAAGTCTAAGCCCTAATAGTTATGTGGAATCATGTGGGCATCTTGACAGAATGTCTGCCATCACATTATCTGATCCACGAATAGCTCGCACAGAGAAATGAAAAGGTTGAAGAGCAATTGCATATCGAGTAGACCTCGAGCTCTTCAAATTCTTACTCTGTATAGCAGTAAGAGCTTTTTGGTCGGTTTCTACTATGAAATGTGCGCCTAGAAGGAATCTCTGTAGTTTGAGGATCGACCAAACCATAGCTAATAGCTCACGGTCTAAAACCGAATAATTCCTTTCTGCCGCATTAAGTTTTCTGGAAATATACATTACAGGATGCAGAGTTCCAGAGTACTCTTGCATTAGTGCCGCTCCAATCCCAGTGGATGAAGCGTCACTACGAAGAACGAATGTCTTATCTTTAGTGGGTAGCACTAAAATAGGTGGTGTTGAAAACAGTGTTTTAATCTTATCCAGAGAGCATTGGCATTCCTGAGACCAGTGGACCACATTAGGCGAACCTTTCTTTAGAAGTGTTGAGAGAGGTGCCATGATAGAGGATAGATTCTGAATGAATCTGCCATAAAATTGAATAAGACCTAACAGACTTCTCACCTGTTTTTTAGTCTTAGGGATTGAGATGTTAAGTATCTTACTAGTATTATGGTCCTCTGTCTTTAGGAAACCATGACCAACTCGGTGGCCTAGGAAAGAAATTTCGCTAAAACCAATATAGGCTTTAGAGGGTTTCGCTGTCAGGTTGTGCTCACGCAAAGTAGACAGCAATTCATCTAACCCTGAATAGTGATCTTCCCAAGTATCGCTGAAAAGACAGATGTCGTCTAGATATGCAATGACATCTGACCGATAAGATAGGATTCGGCGCATCATGCGTACGAATGTAGCTGGTGCGTTCATAAGACCGAAAGGCATAAAATTCCATTGGAACAAACCTCTAGGTGTTGAAAAAGCCGTGAGAGGTTTGGCGCGTTCAGATAAAGGAACTTGCCAATATCCTTTAGACAAATCAAGTTTAGTGAAAAAATGAGATTTGGAGAGTCGAGTAAGTAGCTCTTCCAGTAAAGGCATAGGTTCGGCATCGAACTTCGTTACTTGATTCAATTTTCGATAGTCAACGCAAAGACGTATGTTATTGTCTTTTTTACGCACAATAACCATCGGCGAAGAATATGCAGAGGTGGATGGTTCGATTATTTTCAAATCTATCATCTCATCCAACTCTTTCTCGACCTGTGCTTGAAAATGTATAGGTATAGGATAAGGTCTAACCCTAATAGGAGTATGGTCAGTTAGAACAATGTCATGTTCAATGACATGCGTTTGTCCAGGGATGTCAGTGAGTACATCCTGAAATGTTTGCAACATAGTTGAAACTTGTCGCTGTTCTCCTAGAGACAAATCAGGAGAGACAGTAACGTTCTTCCATGATTCACTAGAATGAAGTGGGATCATTGGAAGAGGAAGATTTACATCTGAAAAACTTGTTTCCTCATCCTGTATCACGGACAGTGATGAGTAATGACCATGTTGTACTGGAGAATTGTCCGTTGCTTGGAAAATGGGTTGCAAATAATCCGGACGTTCATGGAATTCAGTAAGCATATTGATGTGGAAGGTTTTATGCTTCCCATCAATATCGACAATATAGTCGACATCGGAAATTTTCGATATTATATCGTACGGACCTTTCCAAGAAATAAGTAATCTGTTTTCCCGACAAGGTAGTAATACAAATGCTTTGTCACCAGGACAAAGTTGTCGTAAGCATCTCTTCTTATTGGCAAATTGCCTTGCCTTCTGTTTCGCAAATTCAGAAGAAGAAGTTGCTAATTTGCATGCTTCGATAACACTGACAAACAACATTTTTCTTTCTTATATAAGAATAAGTGTTCTTATGTCAGTTTTTTGCGCTGATTTCAAATTTGAAATCCGTTTATCTCTATCACGTCAGGTTTTTAAGATATTTGTGAATAAATATATTTTTGGGAAACCGTTATGTGCTCCGTTTCATTTTTACTACATAACTTATTAAAAATTAATAAAATGCAAAATAATTCCACTTTTTATACTGCTAAAAGATGCATGACATATGTTACGCTATTTTTCAAATAGTTACTGTATTTTGAAATAATTCTGAGCGAAATATGGCTTCTAGAAGTTGTAGAAATTCGGCTGATCTGTTCTGTTACGTGTGCGGATACTTTACCGATCGTGTTCACCAGAAAAACTTTACACCATTACTAAAGAAAGCATATGAACTTTATTTCGATTCGAAAGTTGATGATGCAAATAAATCTTGGAAGCCAAATGCAGTTTGTTCGACTTGTGCAAATACATTGGCAGGTTGGTTACGAAAATCGCCGAAGCATAAGTCGATGCCTTTTGGAGTGCCAGTAATATGGCGTGAACCGACAAATCACGCTACTGATTGTTACTTCTGCTTGACAAATATCCATGGTTTCACTTTTAAAACTAGAAAGTCTGTGGTTTATCCAAATATTGAATCGGTTTCGAAACCAGTGTCTCATGATCCAATCACGTGTCCGATCCCAGTTCCACCAGAACAATATCCGTTGGACGTGAATGAACCATCAGAAAGTGATAGTTTACCTGCTTCAGAAACTAATTCTGACTCGGATTATATACCGGTGAATGATGGTGTTCACTTAATTAACCTTTCAGATCTAATACGTGATCTCGCTCTTACCAAAGGACAAGTGGAATTACTCGGTTCGCGACTCAAAGAATGGAATCTTTTAGCGCCCAATACTTTGATATCTAAATTTCGTCATAGACACAGAGAACTTGTTCAATACTTTGAGATGGATGATGACATTTGCTATTGCAAAATTCCAGTCGCCTACTCTGTTCATATGAAAGAAACTTATGACAATATGGCTATACTTTTGGCAAAAATAAAGTACAATGACTACCAATGGCGGATTTGTGGAGACCTAAAGGTCATTGCAATTCTCACGGGCATGCAGACTGGGTATACTAAATTTTGTTGCTTCCTATGTGAATGGGACAGCCGCAACAGACAGGAACATTATGCAAGAAAGGTGTGGCCTATCAGGGATCGTATGCAGCTCGGGCATAAAAATGTAATACACGAGCCATTAGTTAACAAAGACAGCATCATTTTACCACCGTTACATATAAAGTTGGGGCTCATGAAGAATTTCGTAAAAGCGTTAGATAAAACGAGCAAAGCTTTCACTTATCTTCGAGAAAAGTTTCCGCAAGTTAGCGATGCAAAGATAAAGGAAGGTATCTTTGTAGGACCTCAGATTAGGAAAGTTATTGCAGACAAACAATTCGAGAACTTGTTACATGGTAGTGAACTTCGCGCATGGATGGCATTCAAATCGATCGTCGATAACTTTCTGGGAAATCACAAATCTGTCGACTATGTGCATATTGTTAAGCAGTGCATAGATGCATACAGAATTATGGGCTGTAACATGTCCCTCAAAATCCATTTGCTCGATTCGCATCTTGACTTTTCCCTGACAACCTTGGCGAAGTCAGCGATGAACATGGAGAACGATTCCATCAAGATATCGCCGTAATGGAGTCACGTTATCAAGGACGGTGGAGTGTGACCATGCTTGCCGATTATTGTTGGATGCTTCATCGCGATGTACCACATGCCATTCACCGACGAAAGTCGACTGCAAAGAAATTCAAGCCTACATAACTGTTATACTTCTTGTACGAATGATGTTGTAATACTGTATGCGTTGTTAAAAAACTTCAATTGCGTATTTCTAGAGATCCCGACCTGATAGAGAAAAACGGTTTGCAGATTTAAAAACAGCGCATTAAAATTGACCAGAAAAACATAGAAATGTTAGAGAAAGAAAAAAAAAATTTTTTTTGTTAGCCAGTGTAATCTTTTGTCTCAACGCGATGACATATTCGTAGGATGACTTTGTGTCATCGTCAATATTGTCAGATGTTATGAGATCGTGAAGCAACGACATAGGGCCACGCGGACGCGCGCCAAAGACGAGTTCAAAGGGAGAAAATCCCGTATGTTCATTGGGTACCTCTCTGTAAGCGAAGAGGGCCGCAGGTAAAACTCTGTCCCAGTCTTGAGGATGATCCTCAGTTATCTTCCCCAGTAAGTTTTTAAGTGTTCTATTAAGGCGTTCGACCATACCATTAGACATTGGATGGTAGATACTACTTAAAGATCTATCTATCTGCAGAGTAGACATTACTTGAGACATGGTATCTGATATTAGTTGGGTGCCATGGTCTGACAATATCTCTCCGGGGAACCCCAGACGAGAAAATATAAGCCAAAGAGCATCTGCAATATCAGCAGTAGTAATGCTCTTCAGAGGAATAGCCTCTGGCCAACGTGTGCACATATCAACACACGTTAAGATAAACTGATGTCCTCTGGCAGACTTGATCTTAAATGGACCAATAATGTCTATGGCCATTCTTTTGAAACGGCCGAATAGGAATGTCCGCCGCCTGAATGGGTGCAGCATGCCGTGGACCTTTGGATTTAACTTCCTGACATACTTTACAAGATCGACAATAAATCCGTATGTCCTTGTTTACCAATGGCCAAAAGAAAGCCGCAAGGACTCTTGACTTAGTACGGGAAAAACCCATGTGTCCAGCACACTGAGAGTCGTGAGCGTGCTGCAAAATTTTAACTCTCAAATTCTTGGGAACCAGGATTTGAGAATGACTTGACGTAATGGAGTCTTGAACCATACGTACAAGTACGCCATTCTTCTTTGTAATCCACGATTTACGACTTGTGTCTTTATTCGGATCACCTTTAGTTGCAAGAATGAAGAATTTCTTCAGAGTGGGATCATCTTCTTGCTGTTTTATAAACGAGTCACGAGAAATTACCAAGGGATTATCTTGGTTATGCACTTCATTATCTTCAGTAGATGAAGTTTGAGGCATATTAAGAGCCTGAGCTCTAGTGACTACAGCGTTAGCAATCTGCATGTTTTGCCTTTCCCACGTGGAAATTTGTTGCGGAGTGCATTCCTTGACTCCATGAATGCGACCGATGATGAGGTCAGCGATCGGATTCGGAAGAAGACATGCGTGTACATCTCCTGTAAAGAAAGGAGTAGCAATCCTAATGATAGCAGTAGAGTATTTCTCTAATGTGCCGCCAAATGTTACACATTTGACTACTTGTCCAGTGGCACGGGAAGGATCTACGAGTGACTGCCTAACACCAATTGTGGTGCATCCAGAATCAAATAGCACAGAGACTGGATTGTTATTCACTAAACCCTTATGTAAGACAAGAGAACCTCTTCCATCATGCGCGACTGATGCTGGAAGAGCAGGAAGAGGATGGCCACAGCTTAAAGTAGACACTGTGGTTGGCTCAAATAACGTTTTGCATTGGGGGCACTGAGATGCTCTCCCAAAATCAAAAGCGGCACATGCCATATTACTAGCATCATTATTATCTTTACTCTGTTTATAGGCTTCATGGGACTCTTGTTGTGCAGAGTTTGCCTGAAAATGTGGTTTATGTCTTTTGTTTTGAGATCTACCTCGGTTATTATCACCTCTGTAGTTATTGTTACCTCTATTGTAACCCCTATTTGGGTTTGAGTCATAGTTCCCTTGGTTACCATTATCATATTCATTATAATGAGTATCTCTGTAATTATGATCTTGTTGACTCCAAGACGGATAACCCTGATAGTTTCTATAATTACTTCCTCTACGGAAATTCCTATAATTATGACCACCCCTGTGTCGAGAGCTATCAGGTCGTCTCCAGTTCTTTGAAGAAGAACCCTGAAATGATTGGTTACCTTGGTTTTGATAACTATTATGGTTACCTTTTTTATCAAATCTGTTTTGAGGTCCCTGAAATCTGTGTGAATAATTGGGATTGTATGGTGTTGCTGAAGCAACTGGCATACTCTCCTTAATCTTAGTGTTGCCAAAAGTCACGTCGGGGTGTGCAGTGACATATTGGGAACAATATTCTTCCATTTCTTTTAGAGATTTGGGTTTACGCTCATGTATAAATTCAAGGAAAGGTTTGTTCACACATGACATAATCTTATCTCTGAGCAACAAATCCATAAGTCCTTCATACGTTTTTTCTGTTTTGGAAAGCTCAATCCAACGATCAACTGTGAGACGTGCCTTTGCAGTGAATTCTGAGAATTCTACACCCGTCTCAGGTACCATCGTTTTAAATAAAAGGCGATAGCCTTCCTCACTTAGCTGATATTTTTTTATCAAAGCCGCCCTAATGACATCATAATTATCCTTATCTGCTTCTCCTACAAGGCATAATCTAGTCAAAGATTCACCTTTCAAGTTTTCTGATAATTGATTAGCGTATTGTGATTTATCCACATTATGTGTACGACAAGAACGTTCAAATCTATCCAGCCAGAATGTAATATCGTCACTGGACTGATTGAACGGTGGAACCTTAACCTTGTAAGTAGAAGGTTTACCATTACCACTAGATGCCTGATTAACATTACTCATACTTGTCAATCTCAATTTCTCCAACTCAAATTCATGTTCTCTTATTGCTTTTTTTCTTCAGCCTCTCTGTCTAATCTTTTTTGTTCAGCTTCACTGTCTAATCTTTTTTGTTCCGCAGCAGCTTCTCTTTCTAATTTTTTTTGTTCAGCTTCAAATCTCCTTTCCTCTACCTGCATCTGCAATTTCTTTTGTTCAGCAGCAGCCTCAGCTTCTCTTTCTAATCTTTTCTCTTCTGCCATAGCTCTTCTCTCTTCTGCAGCTAATGCTTTGTCATATTGAGCAACTGCCCATTGTTCTAATTGTTGACCAGTCTTATCAAGGGCTTTCCCTTGTGTAATGAAGTATTCTAATGTAGACATGATGTCTAACAATAATACTAATCACCTGAATCAATAATAATACCACAAGTTCTCAATGACTTGATTAATCAGTATACTATCCCAATATCTGTGGGTCACAAGCCTTTAATAAGGTCTTGTATAATAGTAATAATAATCAGGTACTGGTTTATACCATAATCCAAGTGCAGTGCACAGGCAATTGTGTCTTATGAAATATACCTATATAAAACATATGTCAACCAACAGAATACATAAAGTACAAATAGGACTGACAATACAAGAACGTTTGCAGAAATCAAAATAAATCAAATAGGGAAATCAATGAAAATAATCACTGAATCTGCAAAGAATAACAACACAAATGACGTCACAATATATGAATATAAATTGTGAATAGAACTGAAAGATAGAAAAGGTTAGACCAACAAATTACAAACAAATCAAAACAAAACTAAAGAACAAAGAAATATTACAAAAATAACAATAATTACAGACTTCACAGCTAACACAAAAGCAACAGTTGTCGCAGCAAATTTTCAATCAAGAAAATTGCACCTATAGAAAACGCCCACAACGGACCCTCTATGACGTGGGATATTCTGTTGTGAGGACGCCGCCCAACCTTAAACACAACCCGCTGACATAGAAACTAACATACTATACAAACAAATAACATGTAAACATAAATATATATAAATTATGTGTATGATAGTATGTGTTGCAAAATAGGCTCAGTTTTACAGTAATGGCAAAGTTATTTTTATGAAAATAAACAAACTGCCACTTTATTCAATTAAACATTCTGGCCTTAAATATTAAAGTTCATATATGGAAAACAAGAAGATCCATCGATGAAAATAGGACTTCTTAGTTCACAAATACTGTCTTCCTGTTAACATTGACAAGAATTGATCCAACTGTTCTGTGAAACTCTGTAATGTCTAATGTAAAAATGTCAACAACGCTGACCTACATACTGCATTCACTTGACAGGTCACGTGACGAAGTGTTGACAAAGAGCAAACCAATACTGCAAGTGTGTCGTATCAGCCACAGGAAACGGTCTGGTATCGGTAATCTGTTGACTTCTGAACTTCTGCGAGGTCAAACCCAGAAAGCTGGTCCACCAGTTGATAAGGTTGATAAAGTTGGATTTTTATTCCCGTTAATGATATCCACCAAAAGATAGATATAAGTGGATGGAAGCAGACATCATCATCATCATCAGTTGATAAGATCTCTATGGTGTTGTTTGCTCCACTGTAGTGTATGGAATGTCAACTTGACCTACGCAGTGGTGTGTAGACATGGATTGAGTGTATAATGTGCGAATGATAATAAGGGTTCGTGTTGTTGACAAATGTTCTTTTCTCACACTCATGTATGACTGGAAGTCATCGACACCAACGACTGTGTACCTTTTCTAAAGTTTAATTGGACGTACACACTCGACAGCACAGATAGTGACAAATCACAGGTTGCCATAATACATCATAGTACAGTGGATAAATGGTCTTGCAATGTTACATGGGCACTCATGTAGAATAAGTGTATAATGGACTGTCAGTAGCCAAGCACTCAGTATCGCCCATACATATATATCATCTGACTTCACTGACTGAGCACGTCAGCTTATAAACAATATTTCAGATGGCTTCTAAACCTAATCTCGTCTAGCGACGATTCTTCAACATAATGTTCAGCACATATTTTTCCATATAATAATATTGAACCGCTAGCAATGGGTTCTCATGTGTAGCAGTGATCTCTGGACTAATCAAGCGATAATACGGGCATCCCTTTTCTCTTCTTGAAAGTCACTACATGTTTTGGTTCCAAGATGGCTTCACTCGTGAGCTGTCACTCACGTTTGGATACAGATAATGAATCTGTCCTAAAGTTAGTCATTCATAAAACATTTCATTGCTCTGTAGATTTGATCATGAACAATTGACTGCAATCTACAGGATATAGTGCTGCTAGGAATCGAAGTCGTTTTCATCGAGTCAAATATATTCTCTTAGACATTCAAATCGTAACTATCGAAAATGGTGGCTTCGATCGAGAGTTCATAAGAGTATCTTTGATTACCTTGGTATAGGAAATATGAAACTGCCATTCCTTGGCAATACGAATAAACACTGGGGTAAAGCATACACGATAGGTTTAGACGACTATCACCTTCCCCACAAATACTGAGATCACTTTTTCCCCGGCGACAAGCCGACATAGAAAACACAGTCCCTATCGGGACGAAGCCAAATCACACCACACTCTAGCGACACATCCGCCGAATAGCCTTTGACCTCTCTAGAGACAACAGAACATATAGCTCGACTTAGATATGTAAAGATATACAGATATAAGACAGACTCGTCCTACTCAGACAAACAATACACATAAATTCAGGCCATAGATATTCTGAAGCAAGAACAATCTATTATTACCCAAACAACGAATAAATCGCAGTAAAATGGATTCATCCGCGGAGTTTGATCGGAAGAGCCGACACAACTTTCAAGGGAAGTAACTCAATAATGACTTTCCCTTAAGCACTATTTTGTTTACAAAATATTTGCGAAGATAACAAGAATACCAATGTATAATATTGTAAGATATCAAAGACTGCACGTAACAATATTGTTACGTTCCTCCATAACATAACGTAAATCCCACCTTAACATTTGTGGTGGCCGTAAATACACGGTAACATTTGTGGTAGGCCAGATCAGTGGGTCTAAAGCTGTCCATTGGACTGATTGAGGACATTATTTGATGATGAACTACACACTGGAAACTGGACAAGATCATTTATACTGTTCAGCACATAACAGCAACACACCTTCAACAGTTTGAAACTCGTCGATGACCTTCATTGTGAACGATCACGACTTGTGTTTACATACAAGTTCAGCTGATGCTGACAAGTCTCATCACTGTAATTGTCAACGGTGGAGCTTCCTCGCATTGCTATATATTGTCAGACACCATTGTTGACTAAGGCCAGGATTATATCTAAGATAAGTGGCGGTTTCCGCCGATGAATTCAGCCATTTTGTACACTGTGCTCCGCCCATTTCCCAGCGCCGCCCCCTCTGCCTGTCCCGCAAGACCGCCCAGGAAATTCCCTCTGTTGGCTCGGGCCTGGCGTTTAACCCCCCGTCCAGCCGGCTGCACCGTTCGCCATACAGTTGCTCCAACCTGGGGGACCCCGCCTCCGCCTTCCCTCCCCTCATTTCCCCTCTCATCTCTATGGCGGAAAACAGGGTGCAAACAGTATTGCATTGGTGAGAGATGGGCGGGGAGGTCTCATCAGGACAGCGGAGGGGCGGGAGGCGGGGTGGGCAGAGCACTTCGGGGAGACTCTGGGCAGGGAAGTACCAGAGACACAACTGAATGTTCCTGAGGCTGAAAACGATCTAGATGTAAATACAGACATTCCACGAAAAGAGGAGGTCATCGCGGCAATCAAGGGGTTAGAGAACGGTAAAGCTCCGGGCCATGATGACGTAAATGCAGAGCTGTTTGGGACGGACCCTGAGCTGGCGGCGGAGCTATTAGAACCACTATTTGCACAAGTGTGGAAAACGGGGACAACACCATCAGAGTGGAACAAAGGAATAATTGTCAAATTGCCCAGGGAGGGAGATCTTGCGGACTGCGATGGTTGGAGAGGAGTTACTCTTCTCTCAGTCCCCAGCAAAATACTAGGCAGGATAGTTATACAGAGAGTTTCAAAGGCGGTGGACTACGGGCTGAGGAAAGGGCGGGCGGGATTTAGAAGGAACGGAAGATGTGTAGACCATATATTCACTCTCAGGAACATTATGGAGCAGTGCTCGGAGTGGCAAAGACAGCTTTACATAAATTTTGTTGATTTTGAAGGGGCTTTTGACGGCGTGCATAGGGACAGTTTATGGAAGGTGCTGAGGGCTTGTGGAATTCCGGGCTGCGTGGTGGCGGTCATGGAAAGCCTCTGTGCCGGCTTTGCGTGTGGTGTTGGGCAGGGCAGCCTGGCCTTCGAGGTGGGGACGGGAGTGCGACAGGGATGCCCCTTGTCGACCACTCTTTTTTTGGCAGTCATGGACTGGGTGATGCGCCAGACAACAGAGGGCAGTCCAAGAGGAATAAGATGGACTACATTTTCTACATTGGAAGATCTGGAATATGCAGATGACATTGCACTGCTGGCACATTCACATCAACACATCCAGGAAAAAACGGATAGACTTAATAAATTTAGCCAGCAGGTGGGCTTGAACATCAATTTAAAGAAGTCTGAGGTCATGACGCTCAATGTGAGCAGCCCTGAGCCCATATCAGTAAGGAATCAGCAATTGGTACAGACAGATACCTTCACATGCCTAGGAAGCATAGTAACCCCAGACGGTGGGGCAGGCAAAGACATCAACATCAGAATGAATAAGGCAAGAACAGCCTTCTTTAGCCTAAATAACATCTGGGGGTCCTCCCAATGCAGCACAAGCACAAGATTGGGATTATGCCAGAGCTGCGTGCTTTCTGTGCTTCTCTGTGGTGCGGGGTGCTGGACAGTCGCAGAGAGGGAGATGTCGAAATTGTCCTCTTTTCACACGGCATGCCTAGGGGAAATTCACCGCATCTTTTGGCCGAGTGCCATCGCCGACCAAGATCTGCTTGCTCGTAGCAAGCAAGAGGACATGCACACCATCGTAGCTGGCAGACGCTGGAGCTGGGTTGGTCATGTCCCCAGAAGAGACCCCGATGCCATCACAAGAACAGCTATGCTTTGGACCCCTGAAGGAAAGCGAAAGAGAGGCCGACCAAAAACAACTTGGCGGAGGACTGTGGAGGCTGAGATGCAAAGAATGAACCAGAGTTGGGGCACTGTACGAAGGATGGCCACCAACCGTGCAAAGTGGAATCAATTTGTTGTTGCCCTACAAGACGCCACTAGGCGTGATGGCCACTGACTGCTTTGACGGTCGGTGGTTAAGGATCGAAGAAGAAGAAGAAGAAGTGGCGGTTTGTTTTTTTCGGAAACTTTGTACCGTTATTTTGTGAATAACTGAGCCTTCTTACAACACACTTTATTAATGCATTCTTTGTTTACATGTTCTTTGTTTACATGTTGTGTTAGTGTGTGTTTCGCGGGCTGGTTGGGCAGGTGACTCCGTTAGAAGATACCACGTGACAGAGGTTCTATCGAGAGCGTTTTCTGTAGGGACTGCGCATATTTCCCACAGCGGAAATTGCGAGCGACGTGTGTTGCTACTTTTCATTTTTTTTTCTTAGCTGTGACGAGATGTGTTAGTGTCGTTTTCGTTATTTTTTTCCCATTCTTTGATTTTCGATTTGTTTTGTTTGTATCTGTCCGCCTCTCCTTCCTTTCATTTATTTCTATACACCTTTTTTGTTTATAATAGTGTTGTGATCTGTTTCTGATTTTTTGCAGTTATCATTGTAATTTTTTACAACATTAGATTTAGTTAAGCTTTATTTATCATTTGACTTCTGCGAACGTTTTCGGTTGTTATACATTCTTGTCTTTGTATTGTTATCGTCTACTTGTTCATCATACACAGTCTATATATATATACTTGGTCATGGACTATTATTGTTGATATGATGCACTTTTCAGATAGAGGTTATTTATGATCATATTATTATAAAGAAACAAGGTGATTATACAAGTTTTTGATTAAAAGACTTGTCTCACACGGAGATTGGGATAGAATAAAGTGAAGTGAGTATACAAGTCTAGGATTACAGACTTGTCTCCCATTGAGGTTGGGATAAGGTAATTTATTCAATTTTTCAGGTCTGGTCTCATATTATTAGACAGGATGTCTACATTGGATGTCTTTATTGAGCAAGGGAAATCCCTTGGCAAAACTGGTGAGAAATTGGAAGAGTTTGCACTTGCTCAATATGCCAAGGCACAGAAGGCTGAAGAGAAAAGGATGCAAATGCAGTTTGACAGAGAAGCTGAAGATAGAAGAATACAGCAACAAAGAGAAGCTGAAGAGAGAAAACTTCGAGCTGCTGCTGAAGCTGAAAATAAAAGATTAGACAGAGAAGCTGATGCTGCTGCTGGGGAGAGAAAACTTCAAGCTGAGGCTGCTGCTGAGGAGAGAAAACTTCGAGCTGCTGCTGAGGAGAGAAAACTTAAGCTGAGGCTGCTGCTGAGGAGAGAAAACTTCAAGCTGCTGCTGACGAGAGAAAACTGCAAGCTGCTGCTGAGGAAAGGAAAGCACAAATGGAACATGAGGGAAAACTATTAGCTTTGTAGTTGGAGAAATTAAAGGTGATGAATATGAGTGCTCCTCAATCAACTTCGGGTAAGATAAAGGAGAATACTTATATGGTCAAATTACCTCCTTTCAACCCTCTAAAGGACGACATAACCTTCTACCTTGATAGATTTTAATTAACATGCGTAACGCATAAGGTAGATAAGGAACAATATGTCGGACAACTGATGGAATTACTTTCAGGTGAACCATTGAGTACTGTAATGGCAGTAGAGGAAACTGATAGAACAAATTGTGATGTTGTCAGGGCAACATTACTTAAGAAATATCAATTAAAAGAAGAAGATTATCGTCTTCGTTTTAAGATAATGCTACCAGAAACTGGAGTAGAGTTCTCTAACTTTATTACTAAGATACGTCTTACATTCACACGGTGGATTGAGCTGTCTAAAACAGACAAAACATATGAAGCCCTTATGGACTTATTACTTCGAGATAAAGTTATGTCATCTGTTAATGAGTCTTTCCTTGCTTTTATTCATGAGCGTAAACCTAAAGACATAAAAGACATGGAAGAATACTGTTGCCAGTATGTACCTGCACATCCCCATGCTACTGTTAGCAATGCTAAGGTGAAAGAAGAATTTCCGGTTGCTTCTGCAGCACCATATGGCCCTAACTTTATGAATAAATTCCAAGGTGCTCAACACAACTTCAATAAGAAGAGCAATCGTAATTATGATCAGAATCAGGGTAACCCATCACATAATGGGTCTTCTTCAAAGAACTGGAGGCGATCTGATAGTCCTCGTTATTTCGAGTCCTATAATTATGGAAATTTGCGGAGAGGTAGTCACTATAGACACTTTCAAGGCTATCCTTCGTGGGGGCATCGAAACCAAACAGGTAAACACTATGATCATTGGGGTAATGACAATAGTGATTATGGAAACTGGGATTCGAACCAGAGCGGTGGTCAAGGTAGATCAAACTATGATTATTTCAGAGGGAATAATAATCGTGGTAGAGCTCAATACAAGAAAAAGAGATCACATCACCAGGGAAACTCTGTACAACAAGAGTCTCATGGTGCTAATAATCAAGTGAACGATAATAAAAATTATAATGCTGTCACTTGTGCTGCTTTTGACTTTGAGAGAGCATCTAAATGCACCCAATGCTCAACATTATTTGAACCGACCACGGTAACTACTTTAAGCTGTGGTCACCCTCTGCCCGCTCTCCCTGCTGCAATTGCGCATGACGTGAGAGGATCGCTTATCTTGCACAGAGGTCTCGTGGATGGTAACCCAGTCTCATTACTATTTGATTCTGGGTGCACTACTATTGGGGTTAAGCAATCTCTTATAGATCCTCGCTGTGCCACGGGGAATATAGTTAAATGTGTAACATTTGGTGGCACAGTTGAAAAGTACTCGACCGCTATTATTCACATTGCTACTCCTTTCTTTACGGGAGATGTCCACGCGTGTCTTCTACCTAACACTATTGCGGATCTTATAATCGGTCGTATTCTCGGGATTAAGGTATGCACCCCGCAACAAATTGCTGCCTGGGAAGAACGGAATATCCAAACAGCCAATGCAGTGGTAACAAGAGTACAAGCTCTTATTCCTCAAACTTCATCTACTGAAGTTAATGAAGTAGTTAGCCAAGATAATCACTTGAAGATTTCGCATGACTCGTTTGTGAAACTACAAGAAAAAGACCCTTCTTTAAAGAAATACTTTCTTCTCGCAAAAAACGGTGATCCGAATCAGAATACAAATCGCAAATCATATATCACTATGAAGAATGGTATACTAGTGCGTATGGTACAACACTCAGACGCGACTATGCATTCTCAAATTCTCGTGCCCAAAAGAATGAGAGCTTTAATTCTTCAACATGCACACGATTCTCAGTGTGCTGGACACATGGGTTTTTCCCGAACTAAGTCGAGAGTTCTGGGATCTTTCTTTTGGCCATTTGTCAATAAAGACATACGAATTTATTGCCGGTCTTGCAAAATATGTCAAGAGGTAAAGTCTAGAGGTCCACGGCATGCTGCGCCTATTCAGGCAGCAGACATTCCTATCCGGCCGTTTCAGAAAATGGCCATAGATATCATTGGCCCTTTTAAGACTAAATTGGCCAGGGGACATCAATTTATCCTTACGTGCGTTGATATGTGCACGCGTTGGCCAGAGGCTATTCCTCTTAAGAGCATTTCCACTGCTGATATCGCAGACGCTCTTTGGCTTATATTTTCTCGTTTAGGTTTTCCTGGGGAAATGATGTCAGATCATGGCACACAATTGATATCAGAGACAATGTCGCAGGTAATGTCTACTCTGCACATTAAGAGATCTCTGAGTAGTATTTATCACCCAATGTCTAATGGGTTAGTTGAGCGTCTTAATAGAACACTCAAGAACTTACTGGGGAAGATAACTGAGGATCATCCTCGGGATTGGGACAGGGTCCTACCGGCGGCTCTCTTTGCCTATAGGGAGGTCCCCAACGAACATACAGGATTTTCTCCTTTTGAACTTGTCTTTGGCGTGCGACCGTGCGATCCTATGTCTTTGCTGCATGATCTTATAACTGCTGATAATATCGACAATGACACACAATCTTCATATGGGTATGTCATTGCTCTCAGAAAAAAAATTATTGAGGCATGTAAGCTAGCAACTTCATCATCCGAATTTGATAAGGAAAAGGCAAGGCTATTTGCTAATAAGAAGAGACGCCTACGTCAACTTTGTCCCGGAGACAAAGCGTTTGTTTTACTTCCTTCTAGGGAAAACAGACTGCTTATTACATGGAAAGGTCCATATACAATAGTCTCGAAGATTTCCGATGTCGACTATGTTGTCGATATTGATGGAAGGCATAAAACCTTCCATATAAATATGCTTACGGAATATCATGAGCGACCAGACTATTTGCAGCCTATTTTTCAGGCGACGGACGATTCTCCAGTCCAACAAGGTCATATCTCATCCCTGTCAGTTATACAGGATGAGGAAACTACTTTTTCGGATGTTAACCTACCTCTTCCTGTGATTCCACTTACTTCTACGGAATCATGGAGAAACGTTACTGTTTCTTCTAATTTGTCTTTTGAGGAACAGCGACAAATATCTTCTACGCTACAAGCATTTCAGGATGTCCTTACCGACATTCCTGGACACACACATGTCATTGAGCATGACATTATACTTACTGATCATAATCCGATCAGAGTAAGGCCTTATCCTATTCCTATTCACTTTCAAGCACAAGTCGAGAAAGAAACTGATGAAATGATACAATTGAAGATAATTGAACCATCCACCTCAGCATACTCTTCGTCCATGGTTATTGTTCGAAAGAAAGACAATAACATACGCCTTTGCGTAGATTATCGCAAATTAAACCAAATTACGAAGTTCGATGCTGAACCTATGCCTTTATTAGAAGATCTACTTATTAGACTTTCTAACTCTCGATTCTTTACTAAGCTTGACTTATCAAAAGGCTATTGACAGGTTCCGTTAACTGAGCACGCCAAACCTCTCATTGCTTTCTCAACACCTGGGGGTTTGTTTCAGTGGAATTTTATGCCTTTCAGGCTTATGAACGCCCCCGCTACTTTCGTACGCTTGATGCGTCGAATTCTCTCATATCGTTCAGATGTCATTGCATACTTAGATGACATCTGTCTTTTCAGTAATACTTGGGAAGATCACTATTTGGGGTTAAATGAATTACTGTCAACTCTACGCGAGCATAATTTGACTGCAAAACCCTCTAAAGCCTCTGTTGGGTTTAGCGAAATTTCTTTCCTGGGTCATCGAGTTGATCATGGTCTATTGAAGACAGAAGACCAAAACATTAATAAGATATTAAATATCTATGTGCCTAAAACAAAGAAACAAGTACGTAGTCCTTTAAGATTAATACAATTCTACGGAAGGTTCATTAAGAATCTATCCTCTATCATGGCACCACTCTCAATCCTATTGAAGAAAGGGTCTCCTAACATGGTGCGCTGGTCTCAAGAATGTCAAGCTTCATTGGATCAGATTAAGAATTTGTTCTCATCCCCACCTATCTTAAGACTACCTAATGCTGATAAGACTTTTGTTCTTCGTAGTGACGCCTCATCCACAGGGATCGGAGCGGCACTAATGCAGGAGTATTCAGGAACTCTGCATCCTGTAATGTATATTTCTAGGAAACTGAATGCGGCAGAAAGGAATTACTTGGTTTTAGACCGTGAGTTGTTGGCTATGGTTTGGTCAATCCTTAAATTACAAAGATTCCTTCTTGGTGCGCATTTCATTGTGGAAACAGACCAAAAAGCTCTTACAGCTATTCAGTGTAAGAATTTGAAGAGCTCGAGATCTGCTCGATATGCTATTGCTCTTCAACCTTTTCATTTCACGGTGCGAGCTATCCGTGGTCTGGATAATGTGATGGCAGACATACTGTCTAGATGCCCACATGAGTCCACTTAAGTCTTGTGTCCTAGTTTTTCATGATACACTTCTAGACATATGTCTCTTCACTATACCTATATATATTAACACATTTGTTGTCAACTTAGAGTGGTAATTTAATTGTTTTCTTTCTCTATTACCATCTTTAGTGTAATGGAGAAGGTTGAGTTGACATGATATAAAGGTCGAAAAAATTAATGCGGCAACATGTAACATGTATTAGTAATTATAGTACATTATAGCATGTTGCTAATTGCGTTATTTATATTGTTCTCAGTGCAAACTAGTACCAGGTACGGAGTGCTTTGAGAATCAAGATGCTGCTTACATGATCTACGACATACAGAATTGATTTATACTTTGTGGATGCCATCTTCTATTTGTTAGAGTATACACTTGAATTGTCATATGTATATAGAATAACTTTACAAATTTTGATTATGTCTATCCATTAGATGTTAGTCATTACATAACATGATACTTTTATAGATTTATATGTTTGTATGACTTTGCAAGATATGTTATCATTCGCATCACTATAACATTGCAATTTTTTTTAATATGTATGTGATTTTTGTTAGCATCGCCAGATGTTTATTTGATGGTACCTTCCAGATATATTTTGCTTGGAGAAAATATTTTCTCTTATTTTGTGAGGTGAACTTTTGTTCTCACTAGACGCGCTATTGTGCGTTGATTGGGTCTGACATTATGTCGTTATATTTATTGATCCTTTCATCTGCGCATCATTCATGCGTTATGAGCTTGTTGCATCTCGCTCATTGATGTATTTCAAAAAAAAAAAAATTTCATTTTTTTTAATCCGGAGGTGGTGGTAGTCAGTTGCCGTCATTTTTGACGGTTCCAGAAGATGTAAATATATTTAATACTTTTGATAATCGAAGGTACAGAACTGTATGTTAACTCCCTAACACAGGTTGATTAGGAGGTACCTTCCCTGTGTTTATTCTTTGTGGTTGATCTGTCTTAGGACGGGATAGTTAGCTGTTCTCAAATCTGTTCTGTCTACGCATGCGTTAGTTTTTAGCGCGAACCGAGAAGACTTCCGTCTGGGAATGATGAGCTGGTTTCTGCGGACGAAGATGTCCGTTGTTCTTCTCTGCATTATCTGGGGAAAAGATAGTCTTGTGATGTTAGTGATTTTCCCCAGAGTTATTCTGTTCGTCTAGTATGACGACAGGTGTTATTTGTGTATTTCTCGGAATTCTGTCCAAGGTAAAATAACTTAATTATTATGCAAAGTTTGCAGAACATTTAGTACGAACCTGTGAGTAGCGCTCACAGTTCTTGTGATCCAGAGTCCATTATGTGTGCTTGACGTAGCCAATTAGGTCTATTCGTTGAAGTACTTTACAGAAGCACAATAAACGTATATGGATATGAAACCCGCATGACGGCGGTACGTTTAAGCATGGAAGATAATACATGCCTATGAAAAAATGCACAGTTGTTTATCAACCATTATAAGGCCCGTCATTACGGCCTATAACTTTGAGCAGAAGAAGAAGTGCCTGGCGGGTGAAGCCAGATGAAGTCTTGACTTTATTTACAAGTTCACAGACTTCAATGTTAAGCAACTATATTTGTTAAAGGACTACCTGGCGCGTTCAGTCAGGGGTCCTGAGCTACAGTAGGAAACGTATATGTTGTCAAGCCAGCGTTATTAGCATCATACCTACGAGCTATACAAAACTGATGATGCTCGATGTTCCTAATTATTACCACATATGAACAGTTGTTAAAGGACAGACCATTGTCGATAACGTCCTTATAGATGAGTGGTTCAAGCTTTATAATGCCAGATGTTTTGCCAGTCATTTCCAATATATATGATGTCCTTGATTCTCGTCCATTTGACTGTAACTGTTGATGTCTCGTAAATAAATGGTTGAAAGTTCCAGCAGTTTCTACAATTACTGACTACTGCATGTGAGTGAGTGGGTGCCTTGTTTACCTATCAAAGAGCCTAAATGCATTCGTGTCTCTACACACCCACATCACTTGTCAACCACACAAACTTCGAGTACCTCACATACAAGAAATTTCTGATGTTCGGATGTCAACATGACACCCTGTTAGCGCCTCAACGCCTGGTGAGCTAATCTCGCATACCAAAGCTGTTTGGCCCAGGTCGGACTGACTACAACAGTACACAGAAAAGATATTGTTACGTTCCTCCATAACATAACGTAAATCCCACCTTAACATTTGTGGTTGCCGTAAATACACGGTAACAGTAACCCAAGAGCTGTGGAGATCTACTTAAGAAACACTGAGCTCTTTAAAGCTCTACCTAGATAAAATCATGTCTGTTTTCAGGTTTCCGAATATTTTTAATTTAGAAAGCGTACAGCCTGGATGTAAATTTTATCTCTGCCATATAATCTGTTTCCTACAGTCCCATCAAAAGAGTGGCATAACATTCACACTCAATGATATTTTACCGAAATGTCAACTTGACTTTAAAGAAAAGATCACGTTCCTATATCACACCGTGTGAATAATTTTAGTGAATGTTAGTAACCGACCTATTCTGAGTTTTCAGTAGGAAAATGATGAGGGGGTGGGGTAAATACCTTTAATCCCGAGGATACTACAGTTTTAAATGTAAGTGACAAAGAGCTGAAGAAAGTAATATGAACTTACAGGTACTGTCAGAGACTAACTAAGTAACTAGTTAGTACAACTGAATACAATAATACAAATATTTGTACTTGGTACTGTCAGAGACTGGCTAAGAAACTAGTTAGTACAACTGAATACAATAATACAAATATTTGTACTTGGTACTGTCAGAGACTGGCTAAGAAACTAGTTAGTACAACTAAATACAATAATACAAATCTATGTACTGGTACTGTCAGAGACTGGCTAAGAAACTAATTAGTACAACTGAATACAATAATGCAAATCTATGTACTGGTACTGTCAGAGACTAGCTCACAATAATACAAATCTCTCTACTTTACGTGCATAATTAGTTTTCGATTGACCACGTGTTATCTTGTCCTTTTCGTAATTATCGTTTTCTGTCTTTGTGTTTCTATACTTTTTATTTCACCTACATTTCCCCACTCTTTTTTGCCGTTTTCTCTTTACTCATTATCACCATTATCCATCAATTCCTGAAGGCGCATAGACCTACTCAAAATGTGTGTCAGTGTTACCGATGGTTTTTCTTTACTGGACTGTCTATCTCTCTATCTCTCTTATCTCTCTTTCTCTTGTTCTGTCTGTCGGACTGTCTGTCTGTCTGTCTGTCTGTCTATCTATCTATCTATCTATCTATCTATCTATCTATCTATCTATCTATCTATCTATCTATCTATCTATCTATCTATCTATCTATCTATCTATCTATCTATCTATCTATCTATCTATCTATCTATCTATCTATCTATCTGTCTATCTGTCTGTCTGTCTGTCTGTCTGTCTGTCTGTCTGTCTGTCTGTCTGTCTGTCTGTCTATCTATCTATCTATCTATATATATATATATATATATCCACCTCCCTCCCCCTCTCTCTCTCTCTCGAGGATCGACCTGTTCAAAAAGAGTCTAGCTTACTCTGGAGCCTACTTATGGAACAGCCTCCCACACCACCTAATAAGCCTACCTACACATTCATTTAACAAAGCACTTTTTAAACACTTCCTCAACACTGATTATCTACCCCCATAGAAACAGCATTTGCCTGTCAACATCTCATCCATAGGTCAACATTTCTTTTCCTCTTCCGCTTGTTTTTTTTTTTGAATAATTTGTTTTATATCCATGTAATATTATTATATTGCTTCACATAAACTAATACAGATGAAAAACCTATGGCAAGGCACAAGCAAAGAAACAAAGTTACAACTGATCAGAGCATGTATATTCCCAGTGGCAACATACGGCTGCGAGACTTGGACACTCAATAAAACAGTTGCAAAAAAGATTACATCATTTGAAATGAAATGCTACAGAAGGATGTTGAGAATACCCTGGACAGAAAAAAAGACCAACAGAGAAGTACTGCACTCACTAAACGTACAGGAACATTGGCTCCTAAATACCATCGCAATAAGGAAGCTGAAATTTTTCGGTCATATAAAAAGACATAATAGTCTGGAAAAAACAGTGATGGAAGGCATGGTCCCTGGAAAAAGGGGAAGGGGTCGACCTAGACGACGGTGGACCCAGGACATCACAGAGAGTCTGAACTTGTCTTTGGCTGATGCAGGTCGACTTGCCCAGAATCGTGATGCGTTCAGAGCAGCTGTAATGGAGACAACGTTCTGGAAAGAATACGTCACATGATGAATATTATTATATTATTATATTCATTTTAAAATATTATTATATAATGTAATGTATGTGAGAATGTACCAGCATACCACTGTACTTTAGAAATGTGAATGTTTTCGTTTTTGCTTAAATGGGATGATGTTTATGAGAATAAGCAAATATTACATAATTCTTTTTTTTTAACTGCTTAAAGACTTTACCTGCCACAGAAGTGCATAATAAAGTGTTATTATTATTATTTCATTTTCCACCAAGAATTTATGGATATAAGCGAAAATGTATTTATATAATTTGTATATTGATGATTGATGACACATTCAAAAATACAGATTAATTGTAGACGGTTTGACCACATGAGTGAGTGTCGGTATACAGAATTATTTATTTGTATTTATTCTTTTGTTTATTTTATTTTATTCTTACTTTTTTTTCCCCAACTACTGTCTTGTTTGTTTAAAAAAAAACCTACTCATTTTTTACTATGATTGCAAACTGTAAATGAATGCTGTTATGCTAACTTTATAATGTTGCTTGCCTTTAAATTAATGCTTAAAGTAACATGTGGGAATGAAAGGATATAGTATGCAAGATAAATGAGAGCGGAAGGGCAGAATGTTAGACGGGCCTGCGCTCCCAAATCTTAACCCTTCGAAAATAAAGTTCGTTCGTTCGTTCGTACTCCTTACTTCTTCCATCGTCTCCCTTGGTTTATGCATCTCATCTATTACCTCGTATCTCATAATCCTTGCCTTTCCATGCCGCTCCTTTTCTCTGCATTTACCGTTATTTCTCCTATTTCTCTCTCCTTATGGACTCGTGTATCGGTAATCACGTCGATCAGCATCTCTTACTCTACTACTTCTCTTATTTCTCTCTATATATCGGCTCTGAGATCGGTCTGAGTACCCTGATATGTACGTGTCTAAATCTTATTGTCGTCTCGTGTTATGTCTATGATCGACTTTGTCCACTTCTCTTGCCCTACTATTTAAATTTGGTCCCATCTCTAACTGTGTCGTATTTCTCAACTTTGTCAGGCTCCTATCATAATCGGACGAATCGTCTGATGACGTCCAGTACCTCTTCGTCACTCGTCTAATCCCTTGCTCCATCACTTCCTGTGCTTCTGCATCTTCTGCTGCGGTTTCTTCACCCTCCTGAGAGTCTCCCTGTGAACTGTCTGCTTCTCTTAATCTCTCTTCTCTATCCTGTAATCTTTGCTCATATTCCATCATTGGCATGTCTGCCTCATTTTCCGAGTAATCCCACTTGGTTCTCAATCTTCGTATCTCCTCCGAAATATCATTATCCTACATATTGTCCTGTGCATCCTGCGTAATCACTATCCTGTTTTCCTCCGGCGTATCTCGCCTTTTTTCTTCTTGTTCTTAGTATGTGTTTTGTGGGGTTGGGGTTAAACAACTTGGATTTATCCCGGGTTTTTCATGCATTCCTGCAGTTGTTGCGATCTGCCTACTCCTTAGGTGGTTGTCTATGTTCTCCGCTAGGAGTGTTTTCCTGTGATGTGCACTTCTCGCTTTGGTCCGGTACTTCGGTTTGTCAGCCGACGTCCCGCCTTGTTGTCTGTTTGCTTACCAACACTAACCATTCGTCTCTGCGTATTGTCCTGTCTCTTGATTGTTGTCCTATCCTGAATGTTCCATGGTCTATTGCTAGGACTTTCATATTCTGTTGTAAACCTTCGTTGGTAAGATCTCATGACACCCGCTGATCTCAAAAGTTGAATAACGCCTATAAACTTTTGACCCATTGCAACATAGCGAAAGAACCCATGCAAGAACTGGCGGCCAGCGTGGTTGTGAAACAATTAGATAAATAACTGTTTTCATTTCAATGCGAATATTCTACTGTCAAGAACATTTTCTTGGAACTTTCCTGACGATAAATATTGCGTGAAAATGTGCACAATTCAAGGCGCATGCGTACTGGAGTTCATTCTGACGTTATAACTTTGCCGGAATAAGATGACTTGGCCGTTAGAATCTGTAATCAAATTGAATCTCAAAATTCATCAATATCTTTGAAGACTCTATAGAAGCAAAGTTAGCAATGCCTTCAAGATAAATCCAGACATCTATACTTCGATGTTGGTGCACGACAGCATTGTGCGGATAATTGAAATCGACAATTAAAGATAATTACATATTTTGGCCCTGGGGCAAGTCTAGTCAATTGCTTCTGCAGGCATGTTTTTTCTGATAATACATGTTACATGTTCTGTTTATAATGTTATATGTATGTTCAGTTAGCGGGCAGGTTGGCGGGAATCAGGATCTTTGGTTATGTCAGTGTCAACTGACCGCAGAAATCCTGATCGTTCTGATAGGGCATATTTGAATATTTTCGGTTTGCAAATCATCCATTGATAATCTTTCGTGGCATACTGTGTTTGCACCCGGATTCATTCAACATTAGGTGTTTTAGCTGTGAAGTTGCGTATATACTTGTTGTATTTTACTGTAATAAGTTTCAATTTTATTCAGTTTTCTCATTTGTTTGTACTCTAAATCGTTTTTCCTGATCTAGCTATCTTTTATTTGTGAATATAAATTGTAACGTTTGTTAAAGAGTCCATGTGACGTCATAGTTTTTAGGTTCTTGTAATTTGATCTACTTTCATTTTAGTATACTTCATCATTTCCGTAATTCTACTTTAGTTTATAGTATCATTTTATTGTCTGTAAATTGTCAATTGTGGTGTAACATTGTGTTTGTAACTCTTTGGTTTACTGTGTATATCGTATTTCTTCATTCATAATTAATATTATAATGATAATATGATAAAATAACTATAATATAATATTAATATAATATTTGTGATTAATTTACATAAAATACTTGATGACTAATATGATTTCAGCATAGTGCACTAGTAGTTCAAGTAACCACTATTTATACTTCCTGCGTATGGCATTATGTTATAATATATTGATAAATAAATACAAATTTAGATCTTACCTTGAATTTGATAATCTTATTAACGGGTAATTAGTTGACTGGTCTAGTCATAGTATTATTTTGGCCATTAGGCACATATAATTGATTGATTGAGTTATATTGTTGATTAAGATATATAATTGACTAAGTAAATATATTATTAGATTAAGATGTTGACTTTAGAGCATTTTGTGAAACTTGGTGAGGAATTTTCTTTAAAAGGAGAAGCACTCCAAGAATATGCGGTGGTGGAACTAGAGAAATATGAAGCCAAGGAAGAGAAGAGGAAGGCAGACTTGAAGCAAGAGGAACTTGATAAGAAAGCTATAGCTAAGCAAGAAGAAGAAGAACGAGAAGCTAAGGAATATAAAAAAAAAGAAATGAACAGGAGTCAAGAGATGAAATGATTAAAATTGCAGAAGAAAATAAAAGGAAACAAGAAGAAATAATGAGGCAACAAGAAAAAGAGTTACAACTTCTTCGTTTAGAAGAATTAAGATTAAAAGAAAAGTTGCTGCAGTAAGCAATAATGAAGGGTCACAAACTACACCTTCATCGGAGCATAACAAGGGCTATTACATGTTTAGATTACCAGTTTACAATCAAAATTCAGACGACTTAACGTCTTATCTGGCTAGATTTGAACAAATATGTCAAGCTAACAAAATTGATAAATCTTGTTGGGTTTTAAAACTTGAGGAATTTTTTGCTGGTGAACCATTAACAGCCATACGATCTTTGGATCCTACAGGGAGTAATAATTATGATATTGCAAGGGCAATGTTGTTGAAACGTTTTCAACTCACTGAAGAGGGCTATAAGGATAAATTTAAAGCGATGCTTCCAGATTCAAGCAAGGATTTTTCTGCATTTATTTTGTCGATACAGATGACTTTCCAAAGATGGATGGAATTAGCTGGGGTTAATAACTCATATGATAAGTTAGTGGATTTAATTCTAAAAGATAAAGTTTTATCTTCTGTTAGCAAACCCCTTCGTGAATTTTTACAGGAACGCAAACCTTCTTCTTTGTCTACTATGGAGGAAATTGCTGTTAACTATTGTGTTGCACATCAAGGATCGTGTTTTGCAAACACGCAGTTAAGAGAACCATTACCAGTTGCTTCTAATATGTCATACCATGGCAATGATGGATCAAGAGCTCGGAGCCTGGATAGGAATTTTTCACATAAAAGATATAATGACAACCATTATCATAGACAAAATAATTACAACAATAATGATAATTTCAACCGAGATAGACAGCAATTCAAGCATCACTCACCTCAGTTCAGAAATAACAACAATGTTCAACAACAGTCAAATTGGAATAAACCATTTAACTTCAATACGAATAATAATGGTAACAAATGGAATAATAACCCAAATTATAGATCTAGAAACAATTGCTACAATGGTTGACAGCGAAATACTTCCGGTGACCATTCACCGACAATGGTCTCATTCACGTAGACCATCACATTTTGAGCACAACGCAGTGGCGGCACTCACTAGTGGTATAACCCCTGGTGTTCCAGACAATAATAATCAGGCACAATCCTCGTCTGCATGTTATGCCGTTAATTATAATGTGGCACACAGTTGCCAAAATTGTAATACTATTTTTCAGAAGGCCAAAGATACAGTGCTGAATTGTGGACATCTTTTGCCAGCAGTTGGTCTCTCTGCAAATGATGGTACAGGCACCCTAATCTTCAATAGAGGGATAGTCAATGGGACAGTAGTATGCTTTTTGAGAGATTCCGGATCCACTACCATTGGAGTCAGGCAGTCATTGGTCCATCCGAGTTGTTCTACCAATGAATATGTCAGATGTATAACTTTTGGGGGTACTGTTGAGTACTATCCAACTGCCATTATTTATGTTATCACACCATTTTTTACAGGTAATGTCAAGGTTTGCATGTTGCAGAACCCAATAGCTGATCTGATGGTGGGACGCATCCACGGCAGTAAAGATTGCACACCAGAAGAGATTATTGAATTTGAAAAAAAATTATTTATCTACAGCAAATGCAGTGACAACTCGAGCCCAGGCTCAAACTTTAGAGAAAGTTGATACTCCAAATTCTGAAACAGTTTTCCAGGATGACACTGAGGTCCAGTCAACTATAGATAGAGTTTCATTTGCAACCAAACAAAGAGAAGAGAACTCTTTAAAAAGGTTCTTTGCTCTGGTAAATGATTATGATAATGTAACAACAAATAACAAATGCAAACACTGGTTTAAAATTAAAAATGACATTTTAATCAGATGTTACATGGGCCAATCACAGGTTAAACAACAAGTTATGGTACCCCTATCATTAAGGCCTTACATTTTACGTTATGCACATGACTCCCAATGCGCGGGTCATATGGGATACACTCGCACTCGTTCTCGAGTGTTATCTTCGTTTTTTTGGCCAGGCGTCTCACGTGACGTATCATTATATGTACGCTCATGTGATATCTGTCAGGAGGTTAAGTCACGAGGAGCATTTCATACTGCTCCAATACAAGCATGTGACATCTCGGTACGTCCCTTTTGTCGTGAGAAATTCTAATCCACATATATAAATTAAAAAGTAAATGTAAAGCCTAACAAATAACTTCAATAAAAGGAGAGAAGAATGGTAAAGAACAGTGCTGTCACAATGACTGTACTCGAAATCCCCCTTGTTTTCTCCTTCGTCTGCAAATTGTAACGTTTCACGTTGATAGTAAAAGCCTACTGCTTCAATACCCGCTTTCTACGATAAAACGTGTACTGCCTTTCTAAGAAAAACATTGAGATACGCAAGCTGACCTATATTTAATATTCCATTCATGTCATTTTATACACTAAGTTACCATAAACGAAAGACAGATGGACTAAGGATAGAAAGAAAGGGAGGGGCTGAAAGCCGGAACGCAGGCAATACTACCACAGTCTCGCGATACACAATTAATGCCACCCCTAACACGCGTGTAAGGCCACAAGCACTAGCTTTTTTTCAAATCGACAGTGATAAAAAACACTACCCATACGAGTTAGGTTTTAAAAACCTGAAAAACGCTTATTATGAAACATGACATTATACTGGTTTACGTTTGAAAACATTACAGTACCCAGACACCACATCGTATTCGAAGTGAACAGGAGGTAGAAGAAAATGCATATTTTGAACGCAGCCCCT
Organism: Oreohelix idahoensis; assembly: GCA_024509875.1. Taxonomy (NCBI): domain Eukaryota; kingdom Metazoa; phylum Mollusca; class Gastropoda; order Stylommatophora; family Oreohelicidae; genus Oreohelix; species Oreohelix idahoensis. Next base: position 122,869 of record JAMPIV010021694.1, read on the forward strand.
TAGCCCCATTAAATTTATATATTTGGGTTCCTTAGGACTTGCTGACAAAGAATATGTTAAACGTTACGCAAATAGTCTAGGAATTAACACATTATAGCCAAAAGAAATAGTGAGGGATGTCAGACAACACCAAAATCAGAATCGCTCAGTGGCAGATTTTCACACCACCATTGTACGGGAAATAGGTCCCCATGTTACCTCCTATTTGATTGGCGGAAAGTAAATGTAAGGCTAAACACGATTAGTCGGACTATAAATATTGATTCTTTGTTGTTAGGGAAACGTGAGTAGGAGTACTTTTTTTCAAACGCTTGTGTAAACATGGCACGATTGGTTAGACCCGCCAATATAGTCAATCAGAGGCGTCAGGTCAGCACCACATTTTCAAATAAACTTACTGAAGAACCAGTGCGTTGAGCGCCAGTGCATATTTTTCTAAATAAAAGCCTGGGACATCGGCAGATCGAAATTGTGCTATATTCATTGCCAGTCAACGTAACTGTGTATTATTCCATGAATTGTGGTAAGCTTGAAATATTTGATATCTTTTTAATGAAAATTGAATGTAAATTGATAATTTATGTCTGTATATATGTGTGGTTCAGTAGCGAACATGAGGTAAAGCCTATATAGTGCTCCAACCTGAACAGAAGGTGTCGGAGGAAAGTAAAACTACATGGAATTGCCAAACAGTACACTGACACCTATCTTATTGACTAGAAAGAAATAATGCTGGAATTGCAGAGGCGTAGTAACCATTAGGGAGGAGTATACTGGTGAAAATTGTTTCAGATGAAGATAGCAGTTGGCCTACCGCTCTGAACTCAGTGTTTGTTATGTATTGTGTTCAGTCTGGAAATTTATTATAAATTAGTTCTGAAATAGGAGGTACAACCTTCTTGTTTCAGGGACCGTGGTCCTAAAGTTATTGAGCAGCACCTGGTCTGAGCTTTGCTGAATCTAGAGGCTGACAGCATACTCCTGGGTCCAGATAGTGACCAGTGAGGTGTCTCCAGAACACAGGGAGGCTATCGAGCAGAGGAGTCTTTTCCTGCCGCCATCACGAAAGATAAGCGTCTGTGGCCAGAGGAGCTCAACATTATGCCCCCCTCAAAATCTGACTTTATAATAAAACAGAGGGAAAATACAGTGTTTAAATTGATAGGAACTGTGAACTTTTCCCCATACTATTTCCAAGATAAACAAACACTTGAAGTCATGATGACAAATAACAACATAGCTTGAAAAAACAAAACCAGTATTACCTCATATTACTACTACACAACTGACACACATAGGATAATATTAATAAAATATGTCACTACAAGGTTCATATTGATAAATTCTGTACATATAAATTGTAATTACAATTGATTGTGATTCCTGGTTCACTTTGTAGTTGAATCAGGACATAGATATTAGTGAAAATAATTAATACATATGTATATTTGAAACTTTACCAGTGACTCATTTAAGATAGTCTTATAGAGTGTTAAATGTGTGTGAGTGTCACAGTGTTGTCAAGTGTGGTGGAATAAATTAAATTGTTTAACAGTCTGTTGTTGTTGTGACTTACACTTCATCATATACATACCCTAGACATTTAACGTAGTCATCACAATATTCCAGAATAATTCTGACTGAGGTATAATGTGGTAGCAAGTAAGGTTATCTGCAAAACACTACACCTATTAGATATAGATACCTTCACAGCTGATCTCAGTCAGTACACTAAGTCCCCTATAAATATTTATAACATCCCACTTTACCACACCTTTGATAAGATGGCCATAGATATTATTGGTCCTCTCTTACCTTCGGCTAGAGGTCATAGATTTGTCCTAACATGCATTGACTTATGCACACGATGGCCAGAGGCAATCCCATTAAAGACTACCACTACAGCAGATGTAGCCGGCGCACTTTTACTTATTTTTTCTAGATTAGGTTTTCCTAGAAAAATTTTGTTAGACCATGGTTCTCAATTCGTCTCTGACACCATGGCTGAAGTAATGAAGACCCTTGAGATCGGAAGAAACCTTAGTAGTATATATCACCCGATGAGCAATGGTTCAGTGGAACGGCTCAACCGCACAATTAAGCAATTACTACACAAGGTTACGGTTAAACACCCTCAGGACTGGGACAGAGTACTTCCAGCTGTCCTATTTGCATATCGAGAGGTGCCGCATGAACAGACCGGTTTCTCTCCTTTTGAATTAGTGTTTGGTGCTCCACCAAGAGGTCCAATGGGACTAATAAAAGATTAACTACTCGACGCTGAGATGACTCAGGAAACCCAGTCATCATACGAATATGTCATCAATTTAGTAAGAAAATTGTCAATGCTTGCCAGTTGGCAACAGCTTCTTCTGAGGCTGCTAAATCTAAAGTTAGGGCGTTTCAAAATAGAAACAGACGATTACGTCAGTTATTCACAGGTGATGAGGCTTTCGTGTTACTTCCACGAAAAGAAAATAGACTATTAATTGCATGAAATGGTCCTTACAAAGTTGTTGACAGAATTTCTGACGTTGACTATTGTTGCTGTCATTTTCGACGGAGTCATCTGTCAAGTTATTTGCCTATGTTTTATCGTAAGTATAATTGTGTCTTTACCTGCGATGTCAGGTTGATTAGGGATTGTCTTCCCTTGTTTATTCATTCATTGTGTTTTGACCTTTAGGGTCAAATGTTGACAGTTCGGGCGTAGGCCTATGGGAAGGGTTTTTTAAGCGGGAGAGAGTTATACTTCCGGCAAGTCGGGAAGGTCCTGTTTTTCTGAAGGGACCAAGAGTCCATTGTTTTTTCGGGGAGAATCTTCGAAGTAACTGCTATGGCAGTTTTCCCCAGTGAATCTCTGTGCGTCGGGATGACGACAGAATTCCTTGTTATGTTCTGAGGATTCATTTTCCAGGTAATACCGACCTTTATGCATTATTACGCTTTTCGGTGGCAGAACATGTAAAAGGATTACTTAGTGTGAACTGCAGCTCACCGATCCTATATATTACAGAACTTATATATTTGTGCTCGAGGTAGCCATTCAAGACTGTTAGTCTTTATATTGTCCAGAAATCCAGTGACGAAGATATATTGTGGGAACCGCAGATTGGCGGGATTTATGTCTACAATAAGCATTACTGCAGGGTTGATGATAACCTATTTAACAGAAGTACACAGCCGACGTCAGAACGAGGCCTGTGTTTTCGGCTCTTCTACTACAGCCTGATAATGTGCAATTGGCGGGGAATGCCAAGTTGCACCTATGTGTCAAAGTGACTAAGGCATCTGACGCGTTTAGTCAGAGATGCCAAGGGCGACGCTACGAACTGTCATTATTGAAGAACTTTGCTATTGACCATGCACGTCTACTCTGATGTTTACCTTTTTGAATGCCAAATGTATACCTATCGATTTCCGGTCAGCATGACCTTGTTACACTGACTGTTCCTGTTGATACCATGTGTGTTCTCGTCAATAAATGTCTTGAAACATGCCTGCAGTGTCCAAGCATCCTTGACTACTGCATGTGAGAGTATGGGTTGCAGGGTCTTCATATATACGAGCCTAAACACATTCGCGCCTTCATTCGCACCCACACTCAATTCATCATACGCTCGCACTACACGCCTAACAACATGTATACTGTCTTGGGCCAGTGATCACCTCAACAAGAGAAAAAGACAGTTACATTTCTGGTGGACCAGTTACGTGGGCTCTTAAGATACATTTCTTGTCGCCAATGTGGCCTAGAAACTTACATTTCTGATGGACCAGATCTGTGGGTTTAAAAAGAACAGAGCGAGCATTTGACATTATTGTTGACATTAATGGATCCAGAAATTTACATTCCTGGTTGGCTGTTACATGTATGATGTCTCCAGTTTTGTCCAGAAATTTACAAGAAGGACAAGTACACATTACACTTCTGATCTGTGGGTCTAAGCTACACACGGGACAGCCGTAACACACAGCGCTAATTCTACACTTGCAAGTTTTGGCTACAACAGGACAGAAATAGGTCATCAACGGTTGACCCAGATAAACAGTACGAGCATTTATATTATAATGCTACATAAACCACAACAAGACAAGTACTGAAGTTAACATCTAGGCATTTGCTACGTGGACCATAACTGCATAGAAGGCGGGTTCCTATTGTGAACAGTACTGCTGGTTGTTACACGTTTCAGTCAACAACAGACTTTTCTATGTCCGAGCATTCAAGCTACATTGTTCGAGGTCAAGTGTTTGTAAACAGTACGTGGAAATTGTAAACATTCAATGTGCAAGTCCTAATTCGAGAAGGTCATAGTAACTTTGGTTCGTGAATACCACTTTATGCTACAGTGGATTTGACGTTCAGTGCGCGTTTGACATTTTGTTTCTGTGTTCGCAAGGAGCAAGAAATTTATTTTAGTTTCAGCTGTGACTGAACTTGTTCTGCAACACATTGAAATTGATTGCTATATGTTTATGTTACTTCTACTGTTTTTGTGTATTTTTCAGCGGGTTTTCGGTTGGTGGGTCTTACAGTAAATATGCCACTTAATCGAGGCTTACTGTAAGCGTTCTGTAGGTGCAAATTTTCTTAATTTGAAAATTTGCTAGTGACAATTGGTCGCTATTGATGTTAGCTGTGATGTAACTGTACTTAACGTTGTTTTTGTAATATTTTGTCTGTTTTTCAGTTTTGATTTTCGATTTGTTTTGTTTGTATTCTGTAGGTCTCTCCTTTCTTTTGTGTATTTCTCTACACATTTTTGGTTAAAACAGTGTTGCCATTTGTATTGTTTTGTATCTTTGTCTTTGTATTTTTTTTTTTGTACTACATTACTGTCATGCACAGTCTACATACATATACTTGGTCATGTATTGTTATTATTGATAAGGTAGACTCTTCATATAGAGTTTGTAAATAAAATATTATTATATAAGATATTTATACAAGTTCTTTGATAAAAGACTTGTTATCTACAAAGATTGAGACAAGGTGAAATACATATTCAAGTTCTTTATAAAAAAGACTTGTGCCCATAGTGAGTGGGATATAAGGGATTTTTTTTCCACAGGTACTCAAGTGATTTTTTGGTTACATTATAAACAAGAGGACCATACAAAGTCTTTGTCTAAGACTAAGAGAGTGAAATAAAGTGAAGTGAGTATACAAGTCTATCATTTCAGACTTGTCTCCCATTAAAGTGGGATAATTTAATATATTTACTTCTGCAAGTTACTGATCTCATTAGACAAGATGTCTACATTAGAGTACTTTATTACACAAGGGAAGGCCCTTGATAAAACTGGTCAACAGTTAGAACAATGGGCTGTTGCTCAGTATGACAAAGCATTAGCTGCTGAACAAAAAAATTGCAGATGCAGATGGAGGAAAGGAGATTTGAAGCTGAACAAAAGAGATTAGACAAAGAAGCTGCTGCGGAACAAAAACGATTAGACAAAGAAGCTGCTATAGAGGAGAGGAAAGCTCAAGCTGCTGCAGAAGAGAGGAAAGCTCAAGCTGCTGCAGAGGAGAGGAAAGCTCAAGCTGCTGCAGAAGAGAGGAAAGCTCAAGCTGCTGCAGAGGAGAGGAAAGCTCAAGCTGCTGCAGAGGAGAGGAAAGCTCAAGCTGAGGCTGAAATTAGAAAAATGGAACATGAGGAAAGAAAACAGAAGATGGAACTTGATGAAAAACTCGCAACTTTGGAGTTAGAGAAATTGAAATTGGCGAGTACGGGTGCTCAGCAAACAACTTCGAGTACGACAAAGGAGTTTGTTAGTAGGATTAAATTACCTCATTTCAATCCTTTAAAGGATGACGTAGCAGATTATCTAGATAGATTCCAATTTTTGTGCGATACGCATAACATAAAAAAGGAAAAATATGTTGAACAACTGATGCCATTTTTTACAGTTGACACAGTGACTACTCTTATGACAATAGACGAACATGAGAGGACTAATTATGATGTTGTCAGGGCAGCATTGCTAAAAAAATACCAATTAAAACAAGAAGACTATCGTCTTCGTTTTAGGACAATGTTGCCAGAAAATGGAGAAGATTTCTCTGATTTTGTTACAAAGATACGTCGTACATTTACACGATGGGTTGAGTTGTCTCAGATTGAGAAAACATATGAAGGTCTAATGGACTTATTATTGCGAGATAAGGTTTTGTCATCTGTTAATGATTCTTTTCTTGCATTCCTTCATGAGCGTAAGCCTAAAAACTTAAAAGAAATGGAGGAATACTGTTGTCAGTATGCCACAGCACATCCCCATGCTACAGTTAGCAATTCTAAAGTGAAAGAAGGGTTGCCAGCTGCTTCGGCAACACCATATGGCCCTAATTTCAAAAAAAAATTTCAGGGTGCTCAACAAAATTGGAATAGGGGAAGTAATCAAAATTACACTCAGAAGCGGAGTAATCCAACACATGATGGTTCTTCGTCTATGCAGTGGAGACAAGATGGTAGTTCTCGTAATTTTAGTGGTAATAATTTGAGACACTTTCGCAAAGGCTATCCAAATAATAACTATTCAAATTTTCGAGGTAATCATTCTCGACGTCAAGATTATGACGATGGTGAATTTAGAAACCGGGATTCAAACCGGAATGATGATTACAATAGGCAATATGATAACAATTACAGGGGAAATGATAGTCGAAATAATTACAGGGGAAATGATAATCGAGGTAGACCTAGGTTTAACAAGAAAAGACCTTACCAACAGGCAAACTCTGCACAACAAGAGTTTGATGGAGCCTGTAATACAGTAAATGATAGTGGTAACTCTAGGGCTATCACTGGTTGTGCTTTCGATTTTGGGAGAGCAACTGAATGCCCCCAATGCTTAACATTGTTCGACTCATCGACTGTATCTACGCTAAGTTGTGGTCACCCTCTTCCTGCTCTACCTGCTACAGTTGCGCATGATGGGAGAGGATCTCTCATCTTACATAAAGGTCTAATAAATGATAGGCTAGTCTCAGTACTTTTCGATTCGGGATGTACTACCGTCGGGGTTAAGGAGTCTCTGATAGATCCTTGCTGTGCCACTGGAAAAACAATCAAATGTGTTACATTTGGTGGTACTATGGAAAGTTATCCTACTGCTATTATTAGGATTGACACTCCTTTCTTCACAGGAGATGTCCATGCATGTCTTCTTCCTAATCCTATTGCGGATCTTATAATCGGTCGTATTCATGGGGTTAAGGAATGCACCCCGCAACAAATTTCTAGTTGGGAAGAAAAAAACATTCAAACGGTCAATGCAGTGGTGACAAGAGCTCAAGCTCTTAATCCCCCAACTTCATCTGATAATAGTAATGAAGTTGATAGCCAAGACGAGCACTTGGTGATTTCCCATGACTCGTTTGTTAAACGTCAAGAAGAGGATCCTTCTTTGAAGAAATACTTCCTTCTTGCAAAGAAAGGGGATCCCAATCAAAATACGAATCACAAATCGTATATCACTATGAAGAATGGTATATTGGTACGAATGGTACAACACTCGGACAAGTCTATGCACTCGCAAATTCTTGTGCCTAAGTGTATGAGAGCCTTAATTCTTCGGCATGCACACGATTCTCAGTGTGCTGGACACATGGGTTTTTCCAGAACTAAAACTAGAGTCCTTGCGTCCTTCTTTTGGCCATTCGTGAATAAAGACATCCGAATTTATTGCCGATCTTGCAAAATTTGTCAAGAGGTCAAGTCTAGGGGTCCGAGACATGCTGCTCCTATTCAGGCTGCAGATATTCCGATTCGGCCGTTTCAGAAAATGGCTATAGACATCATTGGTCCGTTCAAAATTAAGTCAGCCAGAGGACACCAATTTATCCTCACTTGCGTGGACATGTGCACGCGTTGGCCAGAGGCTATTCCTCTGAAGAGCATATCAACTGTCGATATCGCTGATGCTCTTTGGCTCGTATTTTCTCGTCTGGGATTCCCCGGAGAAATACTGTCGGATCACGGCACTCAGTTAATTTCGGACGTTATGTCTCAGGTAATGGCTACGCTAGACATTAAAAGGTCTCTCAGTAGTATTTATCATCCAATGTCCAATGGATTGGTAGAACGTCTTAACAGGACACTAAAGAACTTACTTGGCAAGATAACGGAGGATCATCCTGAAGATTGGGACAGGGTTTTACCTGCAGTCCTCTTTGCCTATAGAGAGGTTCCCAACGAGCATACAGGGTTTTCTCCTTTCGAACTTGTCTTTGGCGCGCAACCGCGCGGGCCAATGTCCTTGTTACACGATTTGATAACTTCCGATAATATTGACGATGATACACAATCGTCATATGAATATGTTATAGCTCTTAGAGAAAAGATTATCGAATCGTGCAGGTTAGCAACTTCATCTTCCGAATTTGCGAAAGAAAAAGCTAGGCGATTTGCTAATAAGAAAAGACGCCTACGTCAACTTTGTCCTGGAGACAAAGCATATGTCTTACTGCCCTCAAGAGAGAATAGACTTCTCATTTCTTGGAAGGGTCCATACACTATAGTCTCGAAAATTTCTGATGTCGACTATATTGTCGATGTGGATGGAAGGCATAAAACCTTCCATATAAATATGCTAACAGAGTTTATTGAACGTCCAGACTATTTACAGCCTATTTTCCAGGCGACGGACGACTCTCCAGTTCAACATGGTCACATCTCATCCCTGTCCGTTATACAGGATGAGGAAACTATTTTTTCTGACGTGAACTTACCTCTTCCTGCGATTCCACTTACTTCAACGGAATCGTGGAGAGACGTTACAGTCTCTTCCAACTTGTCTTTTGAGGAACAGCGTCAAGTATCCTCTACGTTACAATCATATCAGGATGTCCTTACCGACATTCCTGGACACACAGATGTCATAGAACATGACATCATACTTACTGATCGTAATCCGATCAGAGTAAGACCATACCCAATACCTATTCATTTTCAAGCACAAGTCGAGAAAGAATTGGATGAAATGATTCAACTACAAATAATTGAACCATCCACTTCAGCTTATTCTTCGTCGATAGTTATTGTTCGAAAGAAAGACAATAACATACGTCTTTGCGTTGATTATCGCAAATTAAATCAAGTTACGAAGTTCGATGCTGAACCTATGCCGTTATTAGATGATCTACTTATTAGACTTTCTAAAGCTAAATTCTTTACTAAACTAGACTTGTCGAAAGGTTATTGGCAAGTCCCACTGACGGAACACGCCAAACCTCTCACTGCTTTTTCGACACCTAGGGGTCTGTTTCAATGGAATTTTATGCCTTTCGGGCTTATGAACGCCCCAGCGACTTTCGTGCGCATGATGCGACGAATTCTATCAGATCGTGCAGATGTCATTGCATATTTAGACGACATCTGTCTTTTCAGCGATACTTGGGAAGAACACTATGTGGGTCTAAAGGAATTGCTATCTACTCTACGTGAGCATAGTTTGACTGCTAAACCCTCTAAAGCTTTTGTTGGGTTTAGTGAAATTTCCTTCCTAGGTCATCGAGTTGGTCATGGTCTGTTGAAGACAGAGGACCAAAACATTTCAAAGATATTAAATATCTCGGTTCCGAAGACAAAAAAGCAAGTGCGTAGTCTCTTGGGATTGATACAATTCTATGGAAGATTCATTGAGAATCTGTCCTCCATTATGGCACCACTTTCAACGTTATTGAAAAAAGGTTCTCCTAATATGGTGCGTTGGTCCCAAGAATGCCAATCTTCATTGGATCAGGTTAAGAATTTGTTCTCATCTCATCCTATCTTAAGACTACCGACGATTGATAAGACTTTTGTCCTTCGTAGTGATGCCTCTTCCACTGGCATTGGAGCGGCACTAATGCAGGAATATTCAGGAACTCTGCATCCTGTAATGTATATTTCTAGGAAGCTGAATGCGGCAGAAAGGAATTACTCGGTTTTGGACCGTGAATTGTTGGCTATGGTTTGGTCCATTCTTAAGCTACAAAGGTTCCTTCTGGGCGCGCATTTCTTTATGGAAACCGACCAAAAAGCTCTTACGGCTATGCAAAGTAAGGATTTGAAGAGCTCGAGATCTACTCGTTATGCTATTGCTCTTCAGCCTTTCCATTTCACGGTGCGAGCTATCCGTGGTTCGGATAATGTGATGGCGGACATATTGTCTAGATGCCCACATGATTCCAGTTAAATCTTGTGTCCTAGTTTTTCCTGATATATTTTCAGACTTAGGTCTGTCCTTAATATCATAATATGTTGTAATACAAATGTATTTGGATGATGTTTAGATAATTTAACAAATTTCATTTTGTCCATCCATCAGTGATATGTTGCTAAAATAGCATTGACATTTGTATATTGCTATGATTATATTATTTAGTAATGTTTGATATATGATTGGTATTGCCAGCAACTTAGGTTTCTTGAATGGTATCCCTTAGTTTGTTTGGCTTAAAGGAAATATTTTCTCCTATGTTGGGAGATGATTTGTACTCTCTTCTATTGTACCTGATATTAGGTTCATTGTTTGCATGAGCACAGAAGTGATACTGGTGCTATCTTGCTCATGAACATATTAAAAAAAAAAAAATTGCATTTTTTTTTACAGGGGGGTGGTAGTAATGTTGCTGTCATTTTCGACGGAGTCATCTGTCAAGTTATTTGCTTATGTTTGTATCATAAGTATAATTGTGTCTTTACCTGCGATGTCAGGTTGATTAGGGGTTGTCTTCCCTTGTTTATTCATTCATTGTGTTTGACCTTTAGGGTCAGAGGTTGACAGTTCGGCGTAGGCCTATGGGAAGGTTTTTTAAGCGGGAGTGAGATATACTTCCGGCAAGCCGGGAAGGTCCTGTTTTTCTGAAGGGACCAAGAGTCCATTGTTTTTCGGGGAGAATCTTCGAAGTAACTGCTATGGCAGTTTTCCCCAGTGAATCTCTGTGCGTCGGGATGACGACAGAATTCCTTGTTTAGTTCTGAGGATTCATTTTCCAGGTAATACCGACCTTTATGCATTATTACGCTTTTCGGTGGCAGAACATGTAAAGGATTACCTAGGGTGAACAGCAGCTCACTGATCCGCCATTTCAGAACTTATATATTTGTGCTCGAGGTAGCCATCCAAGACTGTTAGTCTTATATTGTCCAGAAATCCAGTGACGAAGATATATTGTGGGAGCCGCAGATTGGCGGAACTTCTATCTACAATAAGTATTACTGCAGGGTTGATGATAACCTATTTAACAGAAGTACACAGCCGACGTCAGAACGAGGCCTGTGCTTTCGGCTATTATACTACAGCCTGATAATGTGCAATTGGCGGGGAATGCCAAGTTGCACCTATGTGTCAAAGTGACTAAGGCATCTGACGCGTTTAGTCAGAGACGCCAAGGGCGACGCTACGAACTGTCATTATTGAAGAACTTTGCTATTGACCATGCACGTCTACTCTGATGTTTACCTTTTTGAATGCCAAATGTATACCTATCGATTTCCGGTCAGCATGACCTTGTTACACTGACTGTTCCTGTTGATACCATGTGTGTTCTCGTCAATAAATGTCTTGAAACATGCCTGCAGTGTCCAAGCATCCTTGACTACTGCATGTGAGAGTATGGGTTGCAGGGTCTTCATATATACGAGCCTAAACACATTCGCGCCTTCATTCGCACCCACACTCAATTCATCATACGCTCGCACTACACGCCTAACAACATGTATACTGTCTTGGGCCAGTGATCACCTCAACAAGAGAAAAAGACAGTTACAACTATATTTTAGACATTAAAGGTCATAAGAAAATATACCATATCAACATGCTTAAGGAGTTTCACACTCGCCCTGAACACCTACAATCTCTTTTTAAGGATCTGGATGACAAATCAATAGATTCTTGTCATTATTCTAATCTATCTGTAATTCAGGAAGAAGAATCTTCGCTTCCTGAGGTACACATGTCTTTACCTGTACCTGCTTTACAGGCTACAGAATCCTGGCGAGATGTAACCATTTCTCCGTAGGTTACACCGCAACAGCATCAACAGATTGATGATCTTTTAAAAATTTTTTCTGATGTGTTAACTGATTTGCCTGGTTGCACATCAGTTATTAGTCACGACATAATACTCAATGATGATACACCTATTCGCGTACATCCATATTCGGTTCCAGTACATTACCTAAGTAAGACAACTCAGGAACTCGAACAGATGTTGGCTTTAGGGATCATCGAGAGTAGTAACTCTCCATTTTCTTCACCTATGGTTATTGTTAGAAAAAAAGACAACAACATTCGTCTATGTGTCGACTATAGAAAGTTAAATGCTCAGACAGTCGCTGACAGTGAACCACATCCTATTCTTGACGACTTACTTACTCGTCTATCGACAGCAAACTGTTTCACAAAAATAGATTTAACTAAGTGATATTGGCAGATTCCCTTTACATAAAAAGCCAAATATTTTACTGCGTTCTCGACTCCACAAGGTCTTTACCAGCGGAACGTCATGCCTTTTGGGCTTATGAACGCACCGGCGACATTTATTCGCATGATGCGAACAATTTTATCACACAGACCGGACATTATCACATACATTGACGACATATGTTTATTCAGTTCGTCATTTGAGAAACATTTTTCAGAACTTCGTTCCTTTTGGAAATCTTAAGAGATAATAATTTAACTGCTAAACCCACTAAAATACAAATAGCTTTCCATGAAATAGCTTTTCGTGGACATATCATTGGGACTGGTCCTATCCAAACTGTTCCCCATAATGTATCTAAAATTTTAAATTTATCAATTTCTCAAACAAAGAAACAAGTTAGGAGTTTATTAGGTCTCATCCAATATTATAGTAGATTTATACCTAATTTATAATCCATCACGGCTGTCTTGTATTCCCTCTTGAGAAAAGACATGCCTTTGAAAGTGACATGGACTGCAGACTGCGACACAACTTTTAATCATATTTTGTCACTCTTCTCCAGGCCACCTATTTTAAGGTTGCCAGATACTAAAAAAATGTTCATTCTCCGTACAGCTGCCAGCAATTACGGATTGGGAGGTAGTCTGCTACAAGAACATGAAGGCGTACTCCACCCAACACTATTTATTTCGAGAAAGCTCACTGATGCAGAAGTCAAATATTCAGTTGTAGATAAGGAGCTGTTGGCATTCGTTTGGGCAATTCAGAAATTAAACAAGTTCTTACCCGGAGCCCCGTTCATACTGCAAACTGACCAGAAAGCAGTAGCCCCACTCAGACGTGCAAATCATAAAAGTCCCAGACTGGCAAGGTTTGCGATTCTATTGCAACCCTTTCAATTTCAAATGGAATCGATCCCTGGATTAGAGAACGTGGTGGCCGATTCACTATCTCGACACCCTGCTTCTTCAAATGAACATACGTAACGACTCAGGTGTTATGAGATAATAAGACGTATACTCTCAACATATTCACCCATGTTCGTGGTAATACGTACGTACGTCTGACAATTGAGATTGGAGTATACATACGTTTGAATATTTCTGAAGTACAACTCTGTTTTACATGACATACGTGATTATGTACCAGGTGCATAAAAATAACACTTTTGCAATACGTACAATGCACTAAATTATTTCTCCAATATTCCCACGAAGTTAACGAGATTCATTCAATGATTAAATTATAGCATTTTGGACTTTGATTAGTGTCCATACGTCTATCACTCGCTGTGATATAGACTATAATCAATATACGCTCGAACTTTGGACTAAAACATATTGATCTTTCCTCTTACGCAGTATCGCTGAACTCATGATCATCGTTGACTGAAGGAACTTTATCAAATAACATAGTGAACTGTACATTGCATACAGACAGGAACTATTAGATGATTCTTCATTAGAATTGACAATGGGGATTTCGATACTTAAATGTGATAATAAAAAGGAAAAAAAACTTTGTAAATAAACATTATACAGCAAATAATTAATATAATTATTATAGTTATGTAACTAGTAATATTATAGGTATGTTAAGTACTCACTTTTACGTAATTTGCTTATTTAAGACTATGTATTATTTGTTATTAGTGGATAGATTAATTTAATTTAGTTTTAATTAGATACTTAATTTACATGTAACATTTTGCACACATATTACTTAAATTAATCTATTAATTTTATTCCTTACTATTTCCTTCTATTTCTTTTCTTACATGTATATTTTCTCACGTTTCTTACATTATTTCTTTTCTTTACTTTCTTTAACTCCGATACAATACTTTAGTTTATTTAATTAGATGTAAGTCTGTAAATTCCTACATACACTACATTCATTACTCCAATATATTTAATTAGTTATATTCTCAATTTTTCTTTAATACACAACATACTAATTTCAGTTAAGTAGATAGTCACTAACTATCCTTTCCGACAGTTGACTTTTCTTTAGTTAATTTAGCAAATTTTTCATGTATTTATGACATGTAGTATATTGACAACGACTTGCGACAATGTTCTATTCAGAACATCGTAGGCCGTACGTCACGATTTTCTTTAAAAAAAATTTTTTTTGACATAATTAAACGAGTTATTACTTTAATTAAAAAACAAAAAAAAATCTATAGAAGAGATTTTGTTTACCCCCATCGGTCAGGGGAATGTTACGATATATTTTATGATGTTGGCCACTATTATTGTGAGCACTTTTAAAGTTACGCATTAAGGGCTTGAGATGCTATAAATATATAATGTTGTCACGCTTCACGGTATTTTATTGAACGCAAATTTTATCTAGTTGTCTAGGTTTATGATGACGTGGTACGTTGGTATGCTAACGCATAACAACGATGTATTTGGACCTTTTAGAATCTGAACTTCAAGCAAGTCAGATGCGTATTGATTCACTCCCAGTTTATAGTGTTCATAGTGCAGAAATATCTCTTGAGATTTGGCCAAAGGGTCGGCCAAAATAATGTTTGATGAATGATGGAACAGTGATGGTTACGTATAACCGTTGTTTGTGGAAGTCAAGATTTTTAGGGAGTACTAATCGATTTTTATGATTCGTTCGCAAACCTAGTGGGTATCATTTTCGGTTGACCGCCTTGCGGCAACGCGTATATACAGCCTACTGTGTGTAGACGACACTAATAATTAATCTACATGACTGGAACGCACAGCACTGAATATATATAAATATTAAGATGATTCCTGCCATGAACTGATATGTTTATTGTGATGTAATAAATATGTTTTATATGGACTCTGAACAACAGGAGTTCTCAAGTGATTCTAATTGAAGTTGGATACCCTATTCAGCATTTTTTACTTATACTTATACTCAGCTCGATTCTCTTAAAATGAAGAACGATTCTATTGTAAAAAAAAAGATAAAGGGGTCCGTAAGGAAAGAAATCTGATGACACCCGCTAGTCTCAAAAGTTGAATAACGCCTACAACCTTTTGACCCATTGCAACATAGCGAAAGAACCCATGCAACACTCTGCATAGTTGGAGAGCCCCCCCTTTAATGCCGGGGAATGCACAGTATGCCACATGATTCGTTTTCTTAGCTTGGGACAAGATGTGATGGTCTTTTAAATGCAAGCCAAGCTGGAGAAACTAGAGCTCATGACATAAACTCAACACAGTTTAGGAAAGGCAGAAAAGCCACAGAAACAGGCTAGCTCTACAGTGTGGATAATAGCAAGGAGTCGTTAACTTGGTATTGGCTGCAAAGGAGAGAAAAGCTCAACAGCTCTAGTTAAACAACAACAACAGTTACAAGGTGAGCGCCTTGCTGCAATCCTGCACAAAAGCATGTGCTCTTGCAGAAGTAGCTTCTGTAACATTTTGTTTCACATAACGAGGCTGCCAGCCGCAAGCGAAACCTAATATTAGTCGCCTCTTATGAATAGCCAGAGGAAGCCACAATCACAATCTTTCGTTGTCTCCTCAGAGACATCCGGGAACTACATCTTCTTTCTCTTTCTTGCTCTCACTGGAGCACTGGGCCATCACGGCAAATGGTCCCTTGCAGGAAGCCACAATCACAATCTTTCGTTGTCTCCTCAGAGACATCCGGGAACTACATCTTCTTTCTCTTTTTTGCTGTCACTGGAGCACTGGGCCATCACGGCAAATGGTCCCTTGCAGGAAGCCACAATCACAATCTTTCGTTGTCTCCTCAGAGACATCCGGGAACTACATCTTCTTTCTCTTTCTTGCTGTCACTGGAGCACTGGGCCATCACGGCAAATGGTCCCTTGTAGGAAGCCCGTACAGAGCATGTAAATGTTCCTGCAGCGGTGGTTTATGTGACAATTGGGTTTACATAATGAGGTTGTCATGACAACCTCGTATTTGTTGCCT
This sequence comes from Oreohelix idahoensis, assembly GCA_024509875.1. NCBI lineage: Eukaryota > Metazoa > Mollusca > Gastropoda > Stylommatophora > Oreohelicidae > Oreohelix > Oreohelix idahoensis. The sequence continues at coordinate 139,222 of JAMPIV010021694.1, forward strand.
TGTACGACATCATGTGACAATTGGGTTTACATAATGAGGTTGTCAGCACAACCTCGTATTTGTCGCCTTGTACGACATCATGTGGCAAATAATATTTAGTAAATATTCTAATGGTAGAATCCATTGTTGTTAGAATCAACAATGCTACGACTGTTGGAGTTTGGTGCCAAACGTTTGACTAGCAGGGTTTGGTGCCAAACGTTTGACTAGCAGGGTTTGGTGCCAAACGTTTGACTAGCAGGGTTTGGTGCCAAACGTTTGACTAGCAGGGTTTGGTGTCAAACGTTTGACTAGCAGGGTTTGGTGTCAAACGTTTCACTAGCAGGGTTTGGTGTCAAACGTTTGACTAGCAGGGTTTGGTGGCAAACGTTTGACTAGCAGGGTTTGGTGGCAAACGTTTGACTAGCAGGGTTTGGTGTCAAACGTTTGATTAGCAGAGTTTGGTGTCAAACGTTTGACTAGCAGGGTTTGGTGGCAAACGTTTGACTAGCAGGGTTTGGTGGCAAACGTTTGACTAGCAGGTTTTGGTGCCAAACGTTTGACTAGCAGGGTTTCGTGGCAAACGTTTGACTAGCAGGTTCAACGTATTCAAGGATGGAACTGGCGTATTTAGAACCAATGTTCTAAATGAAAAAAAAATAGCTTTCATTTCCTTAGACATTTACTAATGGAGACTGAGAATCTATGGGTTTGCCCAGAGCGTTTTAATGTCAACAAATAAGAAGTTGCAGACTTTCATAAATGAATGTTTGTGTAGAATGGAAGGCTTGCTATCGTATGATAAGGTCATATATATGTAACTCATGACAACAACCATTCAAGCGCCAGTGAAACATGACGAGAAGAAGACGCTAGAGATGGAATGGACACACATTGAGGAAACATGGTGATAGTTTAACTAGGCAGTCTATGTTCTGAAATCCCCAGGGTTAGAGATGCAGAGGCGGATTGAAAACACAAGGAGAAGAGAATAGAAGACACACATAACAATGGTGGGGCAGACATGGAACAATCTTGAGCTGATGTCACGTGACATAAGTACTTGGCGTATGCGTATTGAAGGAGTATGCTCCTGGGGGAGGGGAAGTTAATCAATGATGGTAATTCTAAACAACAATAACCATGACATTTTAGAAGGAACTGCTCCAAATTCTCGAGGTTGTCAAATAAAAGATGCTCTACTGTATTACCTTTTGTTTCAAACTTGCGAATACGTAAATGGCCAGGGCATTGCCGATTGTTCCAATCACAGACAGAAGGGACAGCATGACTTTTATGATTACTCTTTCCGTATCGGTGATGTCATTATTGCTGCTCGAATCCTCGACCACCGGAGACGCTCTAGTGGTTGTGGGGGTGGTTGTGGTAGTGGCGATGAGGTTGTCCATGCTCTGCTGAGGTCACTTATCAACACGAATGATGCAACGGTTAGTGCACGGGTTTACTGATTTTCCTTCAGCTGAAATAGAAATACGCATATTCAAAATATATTTTTAGTAAACATAAATAGGTATGTTTCCGGCACTCGTAAGAAATAAAGAAATTGGCAACTTGACAACAGAAAAGGAAAAGAAGCGATAGGGTTACCAGAAAATAGAACCCAAGAATCCGAAAGGCGCCATCGTCTCCCCAAGGGAGTGAATCGAGAATAAACCCTATTCTGTCCTGTTCTTATTGTTCCACGAGTAACCTGCCCGTCAAAACATGCCGGACAATAATTATGTTGTGCTGCTCCTATAGCACGTTTCACTAGCTTTGCCCAACTTCAAATGTAATTATCTGATTAACCGTCGAACGTATTAATGCCATTTTTTGCATACGATGTTATATTGGGTTAGACCCAACAAATATATACTTTATATCTGTGCATCTTGTCCAGTTCCCACAAACGGATGAAATCCTTTGATCTTTGTCGGCATACTAATTATTGTGTATCGAAAAAAGAAATTTTACCACTTCAGTCACAGATTCTGTGAATTGAATAGGCATAGGCGTGTCTACTATTACAATAATGTGGCCATCACGTTTGCATATGAATACCTGTTGAAGATGATTTCTTAAATGATCTGCATGGGAGATACTCGTGACATTGTTTGTCATTGACATTTAATGCGCTACCAAACTGGACCTTCATTGATCTGATTATTTCAATAGGTATCACCACTTTGCGGTTCATAAATATCATAATGGAAAGTATCTCCTCTACTGTGCTTGTAAATAACGGTAAGGTCATCTTTAAAGAAATTAAACTTCATCCGAATCATAATCAGATGTCTCTGAGAAATTGATAATCAATCTCGGCTGAATGAAGGACAAACCATCATTCGTCCAATATTCCTCTTCCTCTTGTAACACATGGTTCTCACATTTCTTCCAATAATCCCTGGCTATGTTCGAGATGGCGGCTTTTGTAAGTATTTCAACATCTTTTAATTTGAACGTCCTATTTTCTGTTGCTACCTGTTCCTTAATTTTAGCCCAGACTAATTCTATTGGGTTTAAGTGAGAATGGTAAGGAGGCAATCTTAAACATCTGTGACCATGTTCATGGATTGCCTTGTCTATGTGAAATATCTTTGTATGCTGTGTATTTTTTAAAATTTCAAGTAATTCAGGCTTCAGGGACATTTCGTTGAATGGAATGTTGTTTTCGGTCAGCAAAATCTTTATTACATCTTTAGTACTTGATGAATTAGGAACTTTATCTTCTGGTGCCACAACGTTGTGATATGAAGCATTGTCCATTATCAAACACGACGGTCTATCCACTGAAGGAAGTACATGATTCACAATCCAATCTTGAAATATCTTGCCATTCATCTCTGTATGATAATCCCTATTATCTGTGGATTTTGAAACAAATATGAGTTCAGTATTATTTAGAAGCCCATGATGGCTGCTTCCTGCATGTGCAATTATTAGGCGCTGTCCTTTGCTGCTTGGTACTAGTCTCTTAGTTGTTCCATCAGATGATTGCCATTCTCGTTCATTACTGTGGTGCGCATTGATCCAAGTTTCATCTAAATACACAAAATCATAACAATCTCTTCTCATTTCTCTGACCTCGCGTAAATATTTGCTTCTCATTGCAACAATATGAGGCTTCTCACAAATAAGGTTTCTACCACCAACATATTTTCTAAAAGTGAATCCCAAACTCCTAATAGTCCTCCATAGCGTAGATTTGGAAATATCAATGTCATTATTCTTTCTTAACCAAATTTTCAATTTCCTTAAAGTCACTGCCTCATTATTGTGAAACATATTGCAAATTTCTCTGCGGATCAATTCTCTGTCAAAATTATCCTCCACTCTTGGCCTAATTTTCGTGTGTAAAACACTGGAATTAGACATTTCAGATGTCGCTATCCAGCAGTGCAATGATCGTTTGCTTATCCCCAAGGCGTGAATAGTCCTCTTTTGTGGGTTTGAAATAGAATGATATAGTTTTCCTCGAGTAGCTTCATTGCAGAAATACTTAAAAATCCTATTTGTGATTTGCTGTAATGTCATAAAATGTACTCGCAGACTCATTTTTCCTTCTTAACCACACAATAATTTTTGTAGACACACCTCTGATTGACAATGTGTGCGTTGCACCGGATATAAACTGTTTTATGTTCAAGAAGTGCGATTTCACGCAATTTCACTCAAAAATCATGGAAAATACTTGATAAACCAAAAATGTGCAAATGAGGTCGTATAATTTACTGTAGACATTTCAATATGTGTGCGTGTGATGTGTGTTGGCAAGTAGGATTTTATATTATATCGCAAAGAGACGAAAATTGAAACCAATGGCCGCATTTTAGTGAAAAATTTAATGCATAGGGTCTATACCATTTCAAATCTACACACAAAATTTCACTTATATGCGTTATATATTCGCTGAGATATAGCATTTTGAAGTTGGGCAAAGCTAGTGAAACGTGCTATAATGCATGTCATTACGACGGTACTAATTCTCCTTCAGTCTTTTATCTGGATGTATGGTTATGGAACTATGGAGTAACGTGTTAACAATGTCATTACGATGGTACTAATTCTCCATCAGTCTTTTATCTGGATGTATGGTTATGGAACTATGGAGTAACGTGTTAACAATGTCATTACGACGGTACTAATTCTCCTTCAGTCTTTTATCTGGATGTATGGTTATGGAACTATGGAGTAACGTGTTAACAATGTCATTACGAGGGTACTAATTCTCCTTCAGTCTTTTATCTGGATGTATGGTTATGGAACTATGGAGTAACGTGTTAACAATGTCATTACGACGGTACTAATTCTCCTTCAGTCTTTTATCTGGATGTATGGTTATGGAACTATGGAGTAACGTGTTAACAATGTCATTACGACGGTACTAATTCTCCTTTAGTCTTTTATCTGGATGTATGGTTATGGAACTATGGAGTAACGTCTTAACAATGTCATTACGACGGTACTAATTCTCCTTCAGTCTTTTATCTGGATGTATGGTTATGGAACTATGGAGTAACGTGTTAAAAATGGCATGGGGGGAGGGGGGCGAAAAAAGCAAATGGACTAATTTGACTAATTAATTAACAGTTGCTTTATCACAACACGTTTTGTAAATGTATGAAACGTTTTTAAAAAAATCTTCCTTGACACGTTAAAAAAAACAAAACAACAGAAATTTGTTTTTCTACATAACAGTTTTAGAACTCTGGTCTCTGAATATTACTTAAGGTAGTTCATCTTGAGCGACGAAATCGCCTGAGCTACTGCAAATGTAACGAGCTACATTCATAAATTCGTAAATTACTTATTTACACTCACCTAAATTACAAAAATGGAGAAAATTCAAGAACGTGCTAAAAATCAAACATTTGCCACTGTTAAGGATGGGAATAACATGCGCGTTTCTTCAATAGGCGCACAAAAATAGTTCTCATCCCGAAAAATGCTCCATGAAAAAGACTGCTACTTTGGTGGCAAAAGATGTGATTAATGTGATGGATTGATAACAGGATTCTTTATATGCAGAACATTTACTAGTCACAGTATTGCGGCTCTTGTCTTGTGATACCTTGTCTCTACTGGTGAGTAGGAAAAATCTATAGAGGTGATTGCATGTATAATTAGTCTGGGTCGTTTCTCTGGTCCTATATTCCGCAGTTGCATGGAGAGTCGTGACAATCCCCACGAAGCGCTATGTTTGTGGTACTGAGTATGCGGTGTGTTGAGCCACGATTCACTTCCGTAGCGGGGCGATGGTGCCGTTTGGACGGTTCTATATTCAACTCCGCAGTAAGACTATCACTCTTGTTGTTAGTATGTTATCTAACTTTCTACTTCTTTCTTTCCTTACGAGAGCCTGTAACAGACTCGTTTATTTTTGTTATTTCTTTTTTTTACTGGTCACAGGCTTCGGATTTTCCTCTTTCTTTATTACCATGTTCATACCTGTCTTCTTCTTCTTTGACCTTTCAACTCACAGGCCTTCAAAAATTGTTGTCAAGTCTTCCTGTCACGTGACATCCGCTCAAGATCTTTACTTGTCTCCTTCATGTCTGTCTCCAGTTCTCTTCTCCATGTGTTCATTGATCCCCCTCTAAACCTTGGGGATTGTGATGAAATGGGTGACCTCTACACGATCTCGGTTTCACTTCGACAGGATCAGAGACATACTTTGTACTGATTTTTATTTGTGTACTTTTAAAATACCAATTTCTTCTCTTTATCGGTTAAGGAGCAAGTAGTTTGTATTTTCAAACATTTGCGACACTCCTTGCAGATAATGTTTATCATAGCTTGCGGTGAGCAACTGAGATAAGATAGTAGCCGGCGTGTTTAGATTGAACCGCTGATAAGACGACTCGTTTGGTTACCCAAATGGGCAGACACGGAGTTTTTGCGTTCTCATACGACAGGTAACGAGATTACTGTCTGTGTGACACATGTGGGCAGACAAGTGTGACATAGTTGCTTCCGGGCTGACTTGTTATGACAACATTACTTTCTAATAAAGTAACAAGTATTACAGATTACCCATGTTGTCATGTGTGTCTACCGACCTGCCTGTGAGAGTGTATGCAAGGCATCAGATGTCCATATATGGTAATACGTGACCTTTCAAGGCAAGCACCTTATTTCAAGTGGGACTTTTTTAAAAATAAATACCACACCCTATCGTCATGATTTGAAATGATTAGATCTCTCTGATTAGATTCGTAACAACAATTCATGGAAAGATAGGAATATAGTCTGACCTTTTCGCAGTTTTATTTCACTATGAATTTCACGCTCGCCAAGACAACATCTGACCTCGTCAGAGTGAAGACTAGATTCATAATTCCTTTTTTTAAACCGGACCTTTTATTGGAGAACCAAATAAGACTTACAAAGCACAGGAAATCTCTACATGTTAATAAGGAAAACCGGAACTAGGAAACTGAAGAAACACACGGAGTCAGAGAGGGAATCTATTGTCAAATTAAAGACACCCCAGACGCGTGTAAGAGACCGACTCGTCTCTTTTATTCAACTGAGCAGCAAGTCTGTAGCCAAGATTGGCGTAAGTAGTGCATTTTTCGTTCTATATTTTATTACATACATGTGAACTAACACAAACACATACACACACATACACACACACATATATATATATATATATATATATATATATATATATATATATATATATATAATATGGGGTGGAAAACGCCTTACTCAGAAGAGCGTTTCGTTCTATTCTTTTACCACAGTTATTGGTGGTACCAGCAAATAGTACTATTTCTGGAACAAGAAGGGAACAGCGGCCTAAGCTTTAAGACGAAGGACGCACGTGGTGGACTCTCCTTGACGATTCTGGGAAACGAGCTACCTCCGACAACCTTGATCAGAGACGAGCGCGAGCAGAGTGAAAAGAACCAACCCATAAGAAGGAACAGAACCGTCATTGGCAGCTAAGTTCAAATATATGCTGCCACTTGAACTTCTTGTAATATCTCACATTCCCTAAAGACTGTGAGGATAACTTTTCTAGATCAATAACTATTCAAATTATTTCCAACTATTAAAACCTAAAGTGATTATTAAATTTTGTAATGTTACAAATTTAACTTCGATTTAATCATTTTAAAGTTACTGCATGTTTGTCTCAGTCAAATTATTACACCCACTCTAAACAGAGCTATACTAGAATAATACAATTCCACTGAATAAATCAGGGGTAGGGGCTTGGGATTAAACGATCTGAAAGCAATAGTTGCTTAAATCCTTCACTAAAGAGTCTGCAGAATTACAGAGTCAACATATTCAGCAAAAGCAGTATTGTTCTCGCTTATTCCGAATATCTTGTGAAAACTTCCTTTATAATAGAAGTTTCATCACCCTTCTATCTACATCTCTGCCAGACTGATCTTGTGCGAAGGTAGATACCTTTGAAGCCCATATTATATACTCTTGAGTTTTGGCCACTGTTGGACCACTACTGCAAAGCAGAGGAGGCAATACCATCACAGGGATTCCAGAATAAGAAATGCCTAGTGATGCTATCAATAGCTTTCCTGAATGTGCGTCCTATACATCTTCAGCGTCTTCTTCTCATCTCTTGTTTCACTGAAACTTGTCTAGTTCTTGTCATCAGTTCCACATTAGTGATCTTGTCATACCATGTCAATCCTTCTTTTCTACGGAAGCACGGGATTTATGAAAGTCTGTAGCTTTAGATTGTTGTTCTCCATGTTTCAGAGCCATACAATAAGACTGACTTGACATTATGAAATGAAGATTTTTTTTTAATTTGTTAATTAGACGTGATTTCTTTTGATCTCTATACATTTCCAAATGCAATGAAAGTGTCTCTGGCCTTTTGTATTCTTATTTTGATATCATTGTCTCTCCAACTGTGTCTATATTATTGCCAAGATATCCAATACCATAATTCCCCCCGTAAGTGCGTCGGTCGGTCGGTCACATCATGCACAGCATCATTTGTGCACTTTTCTATTTTCGAGAGAGTACATTAACTTTCAACCACAGCTAAAGGGTGCAACTGCGGTTAAAAGTTAGACAATAATTGTATTTTTTCTCTTATATGTACTCTCTCGAGAATAGAAAAGGGCGCAAATGACGGTGCGCATGAACAGTTTGATTATGTAAACAAGCCAACAACACAATTGATAAACAGTACATCAACTGGAGACAGGAAAGTGCAGAGATGCAGATTAAATCATCAGACAATCAAGATACTCTTCTGTCCAGTTTCATTCGGGAAACGGATTTAACTCATCATTTTCTTAAAAATAAACTTAAAATGTAAGTCTGTAATACATGTAACAGAAACAACACAGTATAATTAAAAACCTTTCAATTTTGACGGGTTATTGCTAGTATGTATGATAATACATCCTGTATGGGAGTTTCTTCAAGAGCAATACTGTTATCGTTTCCTGTGTTCACACATGTGTTAAAATAGATTTACTTCTGTCTTTGTCTATCTCATTATATTTAACGCCATCTTCTCTATCGTCTTTTTTTCTTCTTCCATATTTTTGTTTGACTTATTCAAGAAATGCTTAGCGTACACAGATACTCATCTTTGGAACAATCTTCCACGTGATATGAAATAACACGCTTAGTCCCTACTCATACGATCGCAGATTTTTCAATTACTTTATAAGTGCTGATTATAAGTCTCTCTAATATGATTATATGTCCCCTGATCTGATTATGTTTCTAAATCAGTATCTAACATACAGTTTTGTAGAGGTTGATGATATCTGATTTTTTTTTTTTCAACATACTTTATTTCTTGAATATGATTGGCAGGGCCGGCCTTAGTATATGCAAGGCCCGGATTTGGACAATTTACGTGGGGGTCCCCTTGACTTTTATTTAACTTTAGATATCACGAATAGACAAAAATAATAAGAGTATACGTAGGAAATGATAACAAGGTTGAACCTGAAGAAACGCCACTAAAGAATGTAGAATAGTACACATATCTTGGAAGTAATAAAGACAAAGTTGGAGGGACAGACAGTGATATCGAAATTAGAATACAAAAAGCAAGAGGAGCTTTCATTGCATTGGGAAATATATGGAGATCAAGAGAAATAGGGTCCAACACGAAAATAGGAATCTTCAACTCAAATGTCAAGTCAGTATTATTATATAGGTCTGAAACATGGAGAATCTTTCTATGTTGTCTCACCTCTAACTGTGTCGTATGTCTCAACTTTGCCAGGCGCCTATCATAATCGGACGAATCGTCTGATGACGTCCAATACCTCTTCGTCACTCGTCTAATCCCTTGCTCCATCACTTCCTGCTCCTCTGCCTCTTCTGCTGCGGTTTATTCACCCTCCTGAGAGTCTCCCTGTGAGCTGTCTTGTTCTCTTAATCTCTCTTCTCTATCCTGTAATCTTTGCTCATATTCCATCATTCGCATGTCTGCCTCATTTTCCGAGTTATCCCACTCGGTTCTCAATCTTCGTATCTCCTCCGAAATATCATTATCCTACACATCGTTCTGTGCATCCTGCGTAGTCACTATCCTGTCTTCCTCCGGCGTATCTCGCCTTTTTTCTTCTTGTTCTTGGTATGTGTTTTGTGGGGGTGGGGTTAACCAACTTGGTTTTATCCCGGGTTTTTCCATGCATTCCTGCAGTTGTTGCGATCTGCCTACTCCTTGGTGGTTGTCTATGTTCTCCGCTAGGAGTGTTTTCCTGTGATGTGCACTTCTCGCTTTGGTCCGGTACTTCCATGTGTGTGCCGACATCTCTTCTTGTTGTCTGTTTGCGTATCAACACTAACTATTCGTCTCTGCGTATTGTCCTGTCTCTTGATTGTTGTCCATTCCTGAATGTTCCATGGTCTATTGCTAGGACTTTCATATTCTGTTGTAAACCTTCGTTGGTAAGATCTGTTCTTGGTGTTCCGCCATGATCCTACATATAGCTGGGCTTTTTATTTCTTCTAAATTTGAGTGTTCTTTTTTTTCTGACTTCTTGAAATAAAAAGTAAAGTTTTGAAATATTTATTGGTCTTTCTCCAAGTAATGTACTAGTTAATAAGTTGGTCACTCATGTCTACACCTTTTATGTACATTTTATAATCCCTTAGAAGATTTGGCTGTCAAACATTAAATTCTCAAACTTCTCATTCACCTTAGCTCTACTGTACGCTTAGTACACCTATGACCATTTACAATGTGAACACACCAAACCAGTTTTATAGTGTTGACGGCACTATGTGCCTGGGAGGAGTTATTTGTCGATGACAGCTAAACAACGTTGGGAGAGTGATTCCCATTGCATGAAAAGATACACGTTTTAACAAATACAGACTGCCCAAGTAAGTAATCTAGTGTGTCAATTTATTGCTCTAATAAAGCACAAGAATCTCTAAAAACAAAGCCACAAAGAAAAAGAACTTTGTTATAATAATCTGATACAGCTTAGTATGCTTTAGTATATCCTTAAAAATTAATGTTGCTTCATTTTGCATTTAAATATGCACATCACTTAATTATTATGATTGCTCGCAATTCTATTGTTTCCCTTGCAAAACAATTACTTCCCTTACCTATATTATGCTACATGTTTACATTGTTCACTGGATTCAGAGTTTCATTCCAGTCTCTAAACACATCACTGACCCATCTAGAGATTTGTCTACAATTAGCTCTATGATGTGATATTAAATAACATCTTCTGTCATTATGATTAATTCTTGGACTCGGCAATTATTTTGCACCCTGTGCCATACTTTTAATTTGTGATAGACTGAAAACTACGCTCAGAGAGTTGTTTTGGCACGGGTGTCAAATCTGACCAACGTTCTGAGAGTTGTTCCGGAGTGAAAGAGTTAATAAGCTGAATTAAAATTTAATCCAGAGTGTTGAAGAACTAGTTGTCAACATCCCATCTTACTAGTACTATATATTCAGACAATTTAAAGTTTTAAGTAAGACTTCACACATAAGCAGAAAGTATTTTGAACTTACTGGTTCTGTCAGAGACTTGATTGGAAACTGATTATTACAACTGGACACACCAATACAAATCTATATACATTGTTTACGATGAAAATATATTTAAGTCTTCACACCAGTTCAAAACGTCACGAAAAGTGATAATATAAAATCTAAAATAAGGGAAAGGGGTGAGAAATGGTGAATGTAATAATGACTGTCGTTTGCTAGTAAGGCACTTTTGTAGCAGAAGGTAACCCAAGAACTGTGGAGATCTACTTAACAAACACTGAGCTCTCTAAAGCTCTACCAAGATAAAATCATGTCTGTTTTCAGGTTTCCGAATAGTTTTAATTTAGAAAGCGTACAGCCTGGATGTAAATTTAATCTCTGCCAGATAATCTGTTTTCTACAGCCCCCATCAACAGAATAGTAGAACTTCTTCTCTTCTTCGATCCATAACCGCCAACCGTCAAAGCAGTCAGAGGCCATCACGCCTGGTGGCGTCTTGTAGGTAGAACATTCAAACTAAATGATGTTTTACGGAAATGTCGACTTTACTTTAAAGAAAAGATCACGTTCCTATCTCACACAGTTTGTAATTTTAGCGTTGTTATGCATGATTAGCTCACCAGGCGTTGAGGCGCTGACAAGGTGTCGTGTTGACAATCAACCATCATACAGCTCAGAATGTGTAGTATGCAGTTTATGTGGATGGATGTGAGATGTGGGCGTATAAATGACGAATGCGTTTAGGCTCTTTCACTGGTAGACAATGTACCCACACAATCACATGCAGTAGTCAGTGAATGTTGAACTATTGTGTCTTTTTCCCATCATTTATTTACGACACACACAGGGACATCAACAGTTACAGTCAAATGAACAAGGATCAAGGACATCATATAAACTGGAAATGACTGGCGAAACATCTGGCATTATAAAGCTTGAACCACTCATCTATCAGGACGTTATCGACAATGGTCTGTCCTTTAACACATAGTTCATACTGCAGCTCACGTACCACTGACTCAGCGCGTCAGGTACTTTAACCAACTCCGCCGTACCAAAAGGCGAGTTCCCAATTGCATAATAATAATGCTGTAATTCATCTGGCATAACACGCCAGATACATCTTCTTCTGCTCAAAGATATCGGTCGTAATGTCGGGCCTCTATAATAATGTAAACAACTGTGTATTCTTCATAGGCAGGCATAATCATCCATGCCAAAACATACCGTCAACATGCGGTTTTCATAATAATACATCTTCACTGGGCTTCTGTATAACAGTTAGACGAATAGTCTTAGTTGGCTACATCGAGCACAAATAATGGACTCTGCATCTCAAAAGGTCCGTGAGCTCTACTCACAAGTTGCTACAAAATGTTCAGCAAACTAGGCATAATAATTAAGTTTTCTTTTACCTTTGACAGAATCCAAGAAATACACAGATAACAACTGTCGTCATTCTTGACGAACAGAATAACTCTGGGGGAGAATCACAGACATTACAGTCTCACAGAAGACTATCTTTCCCAGATAATGCAGAGAAGTACTACGGACATACTAGTCCTGTCAGAACCCAGATCATCACTCCCTGACGGAAGTCTTTCCGTTTGCGCTCACAAACTTGCGCATGTGTAGACAGCACAGATCTGAGTAAAGCTAACCCCGACTTAAGACAGGTCAACAACAATGAATAAAACAAAGGGAAGATAACCCCAAATCAACCTGTCCCAGGGAGTTAATAAACAGTTCTCTAATTTAGATCATCAAAAAGTATTAAATAGATTTACGTCTTATGATACCGTCAAAAACGACAGCAACAAATTACCGCACCTTCCGGTAAAAAAAAAAATGAAACACATTTTTTTTGTTTTGGGAAATACATCAATGAGCAAGATACAACATGCTCATACCACATGAATGATGCGGCGATGAAACAAACAACATAAAATAATGTCTTAATGACAGGCTCAATTGACGCACAATAGAGCGTCTAGTGAGAACAAAAAATCACCTCACAAGATAAGAGAAAATATTTTCTCGAAGTAAAACATATCCGGAAGGTACCATCAAAGAAACCTCAGTTGCTGGCGATGCTAACAAAAATGGCATACATATAAAAAAAGCAATATTATAGCAATGCGAATAACAACATATATCGAGAAGTCATATTAACATATAAATCTATCGAAGTCTCATGCTATATAATCACTATTATCTAATGGATGGACATAACAAAATTTGTAAAGTCATTATACATACATATGACAATACAAGTGTACAATCTAACTAATAGAAGATGGCATCCACAGTACAAAACAATGCTGTATCCCGAAGATCAATGTAAGCAGCATCCAAATAGTATGTAAGGGTGACATATGGCATCATCATGATTCTCATAAACACTCCGTATCTGGTACTAGTTTGCACTGAGAACAATATAAATAAAACAATTAGTAACATGCTATAATGTACTATAATTACTACTACATGTCTAAGTATTACATGTGGCCGCATTAATTTTTTTTGGACCTTTATATTATGTCAACTCAACCTTCTCCATTACAACAAAGATGGTAATAGAGAAAGAAAACAATTAATTTACCACTCTAAGGCGAAAACAAATGTGTTAATATATATTGTTATAGTGAAGAGACATAAGTCTAGAAGTGTATCAGGAAAATCTAGACATGAGAGTTAAGTAAAGTCATGTTGAGATCTATCACAATTATAATTTCTATTGGAACCATTGTTCGGATTTGAACCCCAGTTAGCATAGTTGTAATTGTTATTTTCTCTTTGATCAAAATATCTTTTCAATGGATTTGGTTGTCTCCAAGCTGGTAACCTCTATCAAAGTTCCTATAGTTACTGGGACCAAAATGTTGAGACCATTAAATTGCCTCCAGTTTTTTTCCTTGTCTTTATTAGTTATCTATACCACACATGGGGGTCACAACTAGGAGAACATTCTGGTCACGCAGACAACACCCGTCTCGCCAGAATTCTAAAGTCTGCTGCAGTACTGAGTTTGTGGCCTTAACTACTCCTTAACTTCAAGAAAATTGCTTTTCAAAAACTTGAAGCCAGGAAAGAATTTCTCAGCCCGTGTTTTCACGCTTGTATCGATCAAGCGGAAAGGACACGGCATTAGTTGTGGCACTTGATAGTGCTTCCAGTATATTTGAAAAAATGAATTTAATTTAACCGGCAAAGATTGTTTCCGACAGTTTTACAGTTTCTATCTAGCTCATCAACACTTTGAAATAATAAGTCACCAACGTCCAAAAACGACATCAGATTTAAACCAAACAAAATCTCTCGGCATGAGAGCATATACGCTTCCGTTGACACGTTCTCAAGTCAAGGAATCAACGTTTCTCACATCGGAAGATTCGACGCAGCTCAGTTTTAAAATTCTGGTTCAGAAAAGCATAGATTAATGGACTGACGACGTTGTAAGTATAGTGTGTGTAGAAGACAACAACGTTCATTTCAATGATCTTCAACGCCATCAGCCATGAAGGTAGGAAAGCCAGAATAAAAACTAACGAGACAATAAAGAGCGTAAAAGCTGTCTTGACGTTAGCAACTCGCATCCTTTCAATTCGAGCTTTGGACAAGGAACACTTCCGCACAGCTCCATTATTTTGCTGATCATTATCGTCTGCGCCAGAATTTTGCCGGACCGTGTAGCGATCGTCGCCGTTGACTTGGCTGAGCTCAATATCTTGGGTCATCTCAGTCGCTTCTGGTGTGTCCATACTGGTGGCATTCCATAGCAGGCAACATTGGGCTGACTTGATGCGTAGCTTCTTCCGCCGCTGAGCAATAACCGACCTGGTGAACAAAACAGGACAAGAAGGAGTTTAAAAAAATAAGGAAATACAACAGCATCCTAAACGTTGTTCTACTCTGTAAATTTATAAGACTACCTGGCCTATAATTGGGGTTCCAAAACCTTTTCGTTTCACGGACCACCTTGGTATTTTGAAAACCTTCATTTTACCCCCTATTCAAGATGTTACGGAAACATTGATTGTAGAGTTTACCATGCAAATGATGTCACCATCGTCATGGTCGTCATCATCATCATCATCAGCATCATCATTATCATCACCACCACCATCATCATCGTCATCACCATCGTCATTATCATAATCACCCCCACTACCATAGCATCATCATTAACATCATCATCACCCACATTTATCATCATCATTACCACGCCCACCACCACCAGCATCATCTTCATCATCATCATCAACATCATCTTGATAATCACCACCACCATCCTTAGCATCACTATCATTATCACCATCAGCATCATCATCATCATCATAACCACCACCACTACTACCACCACCATCATTATCCCCACCATCATCACCATTATCATCAGCTCCTTCATATATGAAGTACGGAACCACAACTACAGCTGATTCCTATTCAGAAAGCTTGCACCAAAAGCGTATACTTCTGCAGCGGTGGTTTTTTAAGCCAAGTCTTTTACATAATTAGGTCAACAGCCTCATGAACAACCTCGTATTAGTTGCCTTTTACGAATGGTCAGAATCTTCTGCGTTCACTTTCAGACGTCAACTTGAATATGTTCAAAGAAATCTGTGGTTAGCTTGAGGTTGTTGATATCTCCGTAGAGTTTTTGCAGGAATGGTACTGGTGATGACTAGAATAATCAGTAGTTGTATTGTATTCTTTATTTGTCGCCCCAGAGGCCCCCTCCCCCGGAACGACACGAAACCATGCTCAAATGTAGTTTGTATTTCAAGCTTTTGATTTATAAAAAACCTTTATCGACAAATGAGTTCGCAGTTTTCCTTAGAACAGTGCATAACTTTCGAAGCGGCAAAGAGTTTCATCAGAATCAGATACAGAAACGGGACCCCAAGATGCAGCAATAGTGAATGCAGTCAGCGACCCATAGCTTGACTGCCTGCATCAGGATCAGCGAACCAGAGCGGATCAAGACCGCACTCCACCTCCACGTGGTGGTCCTGAAAACAGTCTGCAGCAGTGCAGTCTGGCTGAGCGAGTGCGGATCGAAATGGGAAGGCACACCCGGTCCTTAAAAAATGCCGTGCAGAAGTCGGATGTGTCGACCGAAAGGTGCAGATATCACAGCTTAGGCGCAAACAGACACAACGCAACCACCGTCCTTTTCAGGGCGAACGAGGATGAAGAAGAAGAAGATACAGAAACAAATGGGATGCAGAGCATTCAGGTCACTCACAAAATGATGTGTATTACCAGCTTAACAGAAGAGAATAATCTTCAGATTCCGCACTGGCCACAACAGATTGGGATACCATCTATTCAGCAAGCTAAAGGTAGTCACTACCGATGAGGTAACTGTGGCACTGATAAAATGATTGCTGAACATCTGCTTCAAAGATGACCAGCATATGAGGAACAGAGAAAGCGCATATGGCCATCAATAGTACCATTCATGGAAACACTCTACGGAGATGCAAATAGCCTCAAACTGAATACTGCTTTCTGTGAACACATTGAAGTAGACGTTTGAGAGTGTACGCAGCAGAAGAAGAAGGATAAACCAAGTAGTCGCAAACAAGATTCATCATCATCATCTCCACAACGAAGGTTGGCTGTAATGGATCTCCAACGTCTTCTGTCTCTTGTCTTGGTGGTGCACTCTAATAGACTCTTTCCTGTCTATCTCTTGATGTTATCTTCCCACTTATAGAGCTGTCTTCCCCTTGCACGTTTGCCTTCACCTCTCCCTTCTATTATGGTCTTCTGCATGGTGTTATGCCTTTTTATATGGCCAAAGTATTTTAGCTGCCGAAATTTGATCTCCCTCATTAGTTCTCTTTTCATACCTAGATTTGCTAGGACCTCCTTATTTGTTTTCTTCTCTTTTTATATTTATGTCTACGTATGGTGAATAATTCCTTCCAGATCTTACTGTGGCAGTTTGCTCCCGATAAAGGTTACTGAGTATTCTTATATCTTTTCCATCAATACCTATGTCTTCGAGGCATTCAATTATTTTCTCATGATGGACTCTGTCAAAAGCCTTCTTATAGTCAATGAAGCACATGTACATACTTTTTTGGACCTCTGTATATTTTTCTGCTAATATTCTTAGGCAAAATATTGTCTCTCTTGTTCCACTGTTCCGTCTAAAACCAAACTGTTCTTCTTGGATTTCGCTGTCTACCTTACTTTTTATTCTGTCCTGTATGATTTGGAGCAGTATCTTAATTGCATGACTCATCAGGCTGATTGTTCTGAAGTCTGAACATTCTGTTGCATTAGGTTTTTTGGGCGATGTCATAAAACGGATGCCTTCATGTCGTGTGGTATATATCCTGTATTGTAAATATCGTTGCATAGATCAGTAATTGTATCTATACCAAAGCTCTCCAGGGCTTCTATCATTTCAATTTTTATGTTATCCGTGCCTGCTGATTTTCCTTTTTGTATCATATGTATGGCATTCTATACTTCTGCTCTGAGAATGCTTGGGCCTTCATTAGAATCTGGTGATAGTTTTTTTACCTCTGTTGTCCTCGAATAGTTCTTTTACGTATTCTGCCAATCTGTTTAATATGTTCAAAGATGCAACAAGATTAAGTGGGTTCAATTCTCCTCACAGGCGGGGAAAAGACAACAGGAGGCGGGCACTTTGAATTTATGACCCCCCCCCCCCCCCCCCCCCTCCCGTTAGAGTGTGATGGAGATAAAAGAATCGAAACTCTTGTCCGATGGGGGACCCTTCTGATGATGAGATTGTCTTCTGTTGAAGCACTGTATATATATACTTTACTTATCATAGCATAGATAAGATAATACTATTAAAACTGCTCCCAAATTATATTCGCCTGAAGGGGCCACGTCAGTAAGACTAAATTCTCATAATTGGTAGGCGATATATGCAAGTTTGGGAAACAATGCATTTGCACATATGTTGTATGTTTTGCCTACGTCTGGGCGAGTTATCTAACCTACCTGTAAATAAGGCTGTAGAGAACCAGAACAATAATGCAGCTAACCAGAAAGATGCCAGGGTGGATGTATCTGAAGATAAGGAAGAAACCTGTGCCGATGAAGTGAAGATCAATCTCACATACTTTGGAGACAGTCCGTGTGAACACCCTTGCAGTCACGTTAGGAGATGGTGCCAAAAATACTGCTGTGCGATTCTGGTTAGCGTAGCCCATCTCTTTGGTGTAACTTGGTCCAGGCGAGAATGGAAAAGCTGTGTAATAGTGGTCGGGTGGATATGACAGACCCCCTCCACCGAGGGTAACTTCAGCAGTGGAGTTAAAAGTAGGAAACGTGAGATCTGGAGACGCCGTTGTGTTCAGATGAACGATTCCCTGGCGGTAGATGGTGTAGTGCATACATATGATGCCGGCAAAGGTGAAGATGACAACAGCAAGGGCTCCAATAATAATGCGTGCTCTTTGTATCGTCATCCAGTGATGAAACGGGTGGCAGATGCACATATACCTGTAGACGTGAGACAAGTGAAAGATATACCTGTGCTTAAATGTGTTATACTGACATCTAAACAATTAACTGACAAATTAATTCAAACTGAGAATCATCAAATGCTTTACATATTTTTCATTCCTGTTTGGCGTAGAAACATGAACAATGAACAAACGATTGGAAGAAAGGCCCTTGAGATGTGGATGTATAGAAGAATGGGGCACGTCTCATGGAAAGAGAAGAAGACAAAGAAACAGGTCCTAGAAAACCTAGGAATGAAAATAAAATTAATGAAGGTGATCACAATTAGACAGCTAAAATATTATGTCCAAGTAAAAAGAAATACCGGTAACACCGTATTTTCTTTTCAGTTGTCTAGTGTCATCCTTTATGTCCAAAGAGTACCTGTTAATTACCTTTATTTATTTACTAATTTATTTACTGTTCACAGGACTCAAGGTTTCCTCCATTATTTATTTAAGTAAAATTGGTGCAACAGATCTCTGCACCTGCGGCACCAACACGATGACAGCCGAACATCTGCTGCAGTCCTGCACAACCTACTGCAATGAAAGGAGTAGCATATGGGAACAACCCACTTCTGTCAACGAAAAACTGTTTGGAGATGTCAGGAACCTTGAGATTTAAAAAAAAAAAATCCTATCCAGCGGCACTTGGGCTTCAGCCCTTCGGCCCAATGACACGAAACAAATGTCATGGCATTGCGAAGGAGTGGAGCCTGTGGACTTTCCTTCCCACCCGGTCGGGAGCCAGATGTCCGTGCCGTCTCCGCTTCTTCCTATCCACAGAGGGTTTGTGCTCAGGAGCCGCTCAGGTTATTGCAGTTCCTGGTCGAAGACACTGCTTCAAATGTCTTTGTCAGGGCTCTCTAGGCAGCTGAATGGTGATGATGGTGATGGTAAAAATTATCACATATCCACCTTCACTTACTAATACCACTTACCTATCAACAGCGATGGCCACAATGACAACGCAGGAGAACGGCACAGTTGTCGTGATCAGAAAATGATAGACCTTGCAGATAAGGTCCACGCTGACCACATATTTTATGGATTCCATGGTGATCGTGAAGGGAATGGTAATTAGGCATGTGATGAAGTCGGTGCCAGCCAAGGTCAAGATAATAATGGTGGAGGTCAGCTGAAATACCAAAATGATCGTGTTAAAAATATAATGAAGATGGTGTATACAAGCAATGAGAAATAACGAATAGTACTACTTATTTAGGCGTGTCATCATCATCATCAGGTGCTACCTCCATATCAAAATTCAACTACAATGAATCTCCAACGTCTTCTGTCTCCTGTCTTGATGGTGCATTCTGATATACTCTTTCCCGTCCAACTCTTGATGTTATCTTTCCACTTACGTATATTCGTCTACGTTTCCACATCTCATGGGCCTCAGTGCTTTCTTCTGCTTGTTTAATGCCCATGTTTCTAAACCATACAGTCATGAGGTGTATATATAACATCTGATGATTCCCATTTTGAATTCGTGAGTTACTTGTTAAGACGTTAGTATTTGTCTTTTGTTGTTGAATCAGGCATGTCATAAAATATGAGTAATAGTAGGTAGTATACACCGATTACGGAAACAACGGCAGATGGATCTATTTGTTGTTGCCCTAAAGACGCCGCTAGGCATGATGGGAAACTACAACAGAGAAAATCAATCTGCTGTTGCCCTTAAGACGCCACAGGGCGTGATGGCCTCTGACTGCTTGGTCGGTCTTTGGCTAAGGACGGAAGAAGAAGAAGAAGAAGTAGGTAGTATAAGGATGAACTTCGCCGAGGCCGGTCTCAAGCCCGGTTAAAAAGGTACAGGACGGCCTGCATGGAGGCCGTAAGAAGCAGCATCTCCATCATGCAAAGGCACAACAGGCCAATCACCTGTTTGCTTTAAAACCTGATTACACGAAATGCAAAGAGAAAACCGGACTGATCCTAATGGCGACGAACTGTATTGGTCTACTGATGCGTGCCGTATTATATATAAAGTTCCGGAGAAGGTCTCCGTGGCCAAAGTACACACTAGGGGTAGTCAAACAACACGGACCGGCATAACTTCAGTGAGCTGAAAGATACCACCTTCACAATTTACAATACACAGTTTATTCTTCTGGAAACAAAGCTACATGACATTAAATATAGGCCCCTTGGCAAATGCAGTAACAGGCAGTCGTCCAGTCCGTTCACTATCAAACGCTGATCAATGGCAATAATGCAGTCT
Organism: Oreohelix idahoensis; assembly: GCA_024509875.1. Classification (NCBI taxonomy): domain Eukaryota; kingdom Metazoa; phylum Mollusca; class Gastropoda; order Stylommatophora; family Oreohelicidae; genus Oreohelix; species Oreohelix idahoensis. Next base: position 159,905 of record JAMPIV010021694.1, read on the forward strand.
TTTTTCTCATCGTACACTTGACATCTTCGTAACTAGATATGATTCCTGAATAGAATAGACCAGGGACACCTCACCAAAGTATCTTGGTGCCCTAGTGATGGGATGATGCAGGACAATCACAGTAGACTGCAGGAGCTCAATACACATACGTCCGCTCACATTCAAACACGAGCCGGATATCTTCTAACAGACAATCACCCACCTCTGCTTCAAATATTCGCGTCTGCTTCTACACCATATCGGTATGACGTCACTTCCTTTATTAGTAAGTAAGTCCGTATAAAATTATCAGAAAAGGAGCCCTGACGAGCTAACTATAATACCGACATAATCGTTATGAATTTTAATCATAACAACTACCGAGGACTAGAATGGAACCAGGCCAGGAGGAAGACAGCCGATATGATAGTATGCCGCTCTCTCTTCCAAATATTTACATCTGACGGTAGAAGAGGAACGACTAAGTAAGTAAGTATAAGGATGACAAATACATCGAGTAAAACACATTGCTGCTAGTAGACATAAATGTTTTAGTACGGGCTACCTGCAAGAGGGGTAGATGTAGTAGTGGCTCCGTGCTTCATGAAGAGTAGTAAGGACATCAGTTAAGTAAATGTAGTGACAGTGGTGATCAGTGGTGATGAAGTCCAAAGGTGTGATCACGTAAAACAAACTGTTACAACTACACGGAGCCGCCATTACAGATGGTACAATTGCCAGAAGCCTGCCCCAAAGCATCCATGTGCTCCTGCAGAAATAGTGTCTGTAGCAATTTGTTTTATATGATAAAACTGTCAGCCTCAAAGTACAATCACATATTCAATCAATCAATCAATCAATCAATCAATCAATCAATCAATCAATCAATTACCCTTTAGCTCACTAAAGAGCATAGACCTTCAACAAACACATACCAAGTCCTCCTGTCACGTGCTCTCAGCTTTAGGTCCTTCCATCTTGTCTCATCATTTTCATTCTGTCTGCAGCCATCTTCTCCGTCTGTTCTTCAGTCTACCTACTTCGCTTACCCTGGGGATCTCGGAACATGGACTGCCCGGTAATGCTTTCAGCAGGTTTTCTCGTGTGTTACCGGGGCTCGAAAAGGGTCACAGAAAAGTTACATTGTAACCAACTAAGCGGGGTTGAGCTTAGGGTCGGTTACCCCATACTGTATACATTTTCAGCCACAAAAGCCTCAACCTCATATTAGGGGCACCTTAAGCATTGCCGGACGGTGCAGTACTTCTATTACAATGAGAGATGCATGAAGGTATTTCTGGACTTATCCTTATATGACCACCAGATAAGCACAATGCTACAGTATACAAGTGTGGAGAAGAACCTCTGTCTGTGAAGCTAATTACACCATATTTGACTCTTAAAATCATCCACACACGTCAAGGGTTCCCCCAGTGTGGTGAGACATGTTGAAAACCCAGAATTGCACACTAAGCGTGCAAGAGTCACTTGAACCCCAGACGTGATTCTTTGGCTTTGACCTGGTTGCCTGCAAGCAGAAGGATCTTACTGTTGACCCATGATAGGCAGGGGGATCTGAGAAGTGACTCTGTGTAGGACGTGACAATTCCTTTGGATAGCCCATAACCAGAGCACAGTATTTTAGCTCTGCATAATTGGAGAGCCCCCTTGGATGACGGGGGATGCACAGTATGCCACATGCTTCGTTCTCTTAGCTTGGGACGAGATGTGAGGGTCTTTTAAATGCAAGCCAAGCTGGAGAAACTAGAGCTCATGACATTAACTCAACACGTTTAGGAAAGGCAGAAAAGGCCAAGGAAAATGCTAGCTCTACAGTGTGGATAATAGCAAGGTGTCGTTAACTTGGTATTGGCTGCAAAAGAGAGAGAAGCTCAGCAGCTCTAGTTAAACAACAACAACAGTTACAAGGCAAGCGACTTACAGCAATCCTGCACAAAAGCATGTCCTCTTGCAGAAGTAGCTTCTGTAACATTTTGTTTCACATAACGAGGCTGCCAGCCGCAAGCGAAACCTAATATTAGTCGCCTCTTATGAATAGCCAGAGGAAGCCACAATCACAATCATTCGTTGTCTCCTCAGAGACATCCGGGAACTACATCTTCTTTCTCTTTTTTGCTCTCACTGGAGCACTGGGCCATCACGGCAAATGGTCCCTTGTAGGAAGCCCGTAAAGATCATGTAAATGTTCCTGCAGTGGTGGTTTCTGTGACAATTGGATTTACATAATGAGGTTGTCATGACAACCTCGTATTTGTCGCCTTGTACGACATCATGTGGCAAATAATATTTAGTAAATATTCTAATGGTAGCATTCATTGTTGTTAGAATCAACAATGCTACGACTGTTGGAGTTTGGTGTCAAACGTTTGACTAGCAGGGTTTGGTGCCAAACGTTTGACTAGCAGGGTTTGGTGCCAAACGTTTGACTAGCAGGGTTTGGTGTCAAACGTTTCACTAGCAGGGTTTGGTGTCAAACGTTTGACTAGCAGGGTATGGTGCCAAACGTTTGACTAGCAGGGTTTGGTGTCAAACGTTTGACTAGCAGGGTTTGGTGCCAAACGTTTGACTAGCAGGGTTTGGTGCCAAACGTTTGACTAGCAGGGTTTGGTGTCAAAGGTTTGACTAGCAGGGTTTGGTGTCAAACGTTTGACTAGCTGGGTTAGGTATCAAACGTTTAACTAGCAGGGTTTGGTGTCAAACGTTTGACTAGCAGGGTTAGTGTCAAACGTTTGACTAGCAGGGTTTGGTCGCAAACGTTTGACTAGCAGGGTCAACGTATACAAGGATGGATCTGGCGTATTTCGAACCAATGTTCTAAAGGAAAAAAATTAGCATTCGTATCCTTAGACATTTACTGATGAGACTGAGCACCTAAGGGTTTGCCCGGAGCGCAGTAGTGTCAACAAATAAGAAGTGGCAGACTTTCATAAATGAATGTTTGTGTAGAATGAAAGGCTTGCTATCGTATGATAAGGTCATCAATATGGAACTCATGACAACAACCAGACAAGCGCCAGTGGAACATGACGAGAAGAAGACGTTGGAGATGGACTAGACACACATTGAGGAAGACGCTGGTGATAGTTTAAGGGGGCATATACACCCAGAAATAGACAAAAAAGGTTATTTTTGATTTGCATATAATAATTGTGTTTTAAATATTTATATGCCTTTTTACTTCGATATTCTTTTTGAATTATGTGTTTATCTGTAATAGTTTATGAGTTATCAATGTTCAAAGATATCAGATTATTGTTTTAACATTTTAAAAACTAAACTTTAACGAAACGGGGCCTGCGATTCACAGTTCCGTTGATATTTTCTACAATTTTAAAGCTATAGCCTTCAAATTTTGCACACTTATAGCCCATGTTATCTTTTATGGCATGAACCTCCACTTTTTCTTACATGGTATAGAAACAGAGATATTGCTATACAAATTTCTAAATTTGTGCTATTTAAAAGGGTCATATTGCAAGAGCCATATCTACAAAGCTCATTGTGGTAGACATTTTTGGGTGGTTCACGCCATAGGTAGGGATGTTATGCACATCATCTGCTGGTTTGGCATTATTTGCACTTTTTATGTGAGTGAAATTCATTCCCAGGTGCACTGGGGGTTTTCCTTTAATTTTTTTTTTCATCACTTCATGTTAATTAATTATTTTTACATCAAACATTAAAATTTATAACGTAAACTTTGTTCATCATAAAATATAATATCTCTTGTAACATGTGGCCACATTTTATGTCAACAAGTTCGTTAGTTATTTTTCTGTTAATTTTTTTAAAACGATAACCCATTTTTGGCTGAGTGTGCCCCCTTAACTAGGCAGTCCATGTTCTGAAATCCCCAGCGTTAGAGATGCAGAGGTGGATTGAAAACACAAGGAGAAAAGAATAGATGACAGAAATAACAATGGTGAGGCAGACATGGAACAATCTTGAGCTGATGGCACGTGACATAAGTACTTGGCGTATGCGTGTTGAAGGAGTAAGCTCCTTGGGGAGGGGAAGTTAATCAATGATGGTAATTCTAAACAACAATAACCACGACATTTTAGAAGGAACTGCTCCACATTCTCGACGTTGTCAAATAAAATATGCTTTACTGTATTACCCTTTGTTTCAAACTTGCGAATACGTAAATGGCCAGGGCATTACCGATTCTTCCAATCACAGACAGAAGGGACAGCATGACGATTATGATTACTCTCTCGGTATCGGTGATGTCATTATTGCTGCTCGAATCCTCGGCCACCGGAGACGCTCTTGTTGTGGTAGGGGTGGTTGTATGGCGTGGTGATGAGGCTGTCCATTGTCTCGTTCATGCTCTGCTGAGGACACTTACCAACACGAATGATGCAACGGTTAGTGCACGGGTTTACTGATTTTCCTTCAGCTGATATAAAAAATACGCATATTCAAAATATGTTTTTTGTAAACATAAATGGGTTTGTTTCCGGGACTCGTAAGAAATAAAGAAATAGGCAACTTGACAACAGAAAAGGAAAAGAAGCGATAGGGTTACCAGAAAATAGAACCCAAGAATCCGAAAGGCGCCATCGCCTCCCCAAGGGAGTGAATCGATAAAAAACCCTATTCTGTCGTGTTCTTATTGTTCCACGAGTAACCTGCCCGTCAAAACATGCCGGACAATAATTATGTTGCGCTGCTCCTAATGCATGTCATTATGAAGGTACTAATTCGCATTTTATCTGGATGTATTGGTTATGGCGTCTGTGGCCTAATGGATATGAACGCAGTTTCATAATCCAGATATACCAGGTTCGAAACCTGCTGCAGGCGGTTTGGTAGCAGATCGCTTTGTGTGGATTTTTAACAATGGTATAAGCGCCGTACCGTTCAGAAAGCAATGGCAAACTACTGAATGAAAAAAATTGCCTAGAAAAATCACAAACAGCCAATAAAAGCTGGGGTTGATTGCCACGTCCTGTAAAGGATAAGCAACTAACTTTTTTTTTTTTTTTATTGGTTATGGAACTATGGAGTAGCGCGTTAACAATTGCACGGGTGGTTCTGAAAAAAGCAAATGGACTAATTTGGCTAATTAATTAACAGTTCCTTTATCACAACACGTTTTGTAAATGTATGGAAATGTTTTTAAAAATCTTGCCTTGACACGTTTAAAAAAAACAAAACAAAAACAACAGAAATTTTTTCTTTTTACATAACCGTTCTAGTACTCCGTTCTACGAATATTATTTAATGTAATTCGTCTTGAGCGACGAAATTGCCTGAGTTACTGCAAACGTAACGAGCTACATTCATAAATACGTAAGTTACTTATTTAAACTCACCTGAATTACAAAATGGCGAAAATTTAAGAACCTGTGCTAAAAAATCAAACATTCGCCACTGTTAAGGATGGGAATAACATGCGCGTTGCTTCAAAAGACGAACAAAAATAGTTCTCATCCAGAAAAATGCTACTTTGGTGGCAAAAGGTGTGATTAATGTGATGGATTGATAACATAATTCTTTATATGGAGAATATTTACTAGTCACAATATTGCCCATATTACCATATTCCCAATATGCCTCAATGCGCGTGTAACGGAATCCTTTACCTTTTACCCTTACAGTATTGCGGGCCTTGTCTTGTGTTATCTTGTCTCTACTGGTGAATAGGGAAAATCTGTAGAGGTGATTGCATGTGTATTTAGTCTGGGTCGTTTCTCTGGTCCTGTATTCCACAGTTGCATGGAGAGTCGTGACAATCACCACGAAGCGCTGTTTTTGTGGTACTGAGTTGGCGGTGTGTTTAGCCACGATTCACTTCCGCAGCGGGGCGATGGTGTCGTTTGGACGGTCCTATATTCAACTCCGCAGTAAGACTATCACTCTTGTTGTTATTATGTTATCTAACTTTCTTTTTTTTACTGGTCATAGGCTTCGTATTTCCTTTTTTCTTTATTACCATGTTCATATCTGTCTTCGTCTATTTTCACCTTTCACCTTTCACCTTTCAACTCACAGGCCTTCAAAAATTGTTGTCAAGTCTTCCTGTCACGTGTCATCCGCTCAAGATCTTTATTTGTCTTCTTCATGTCTATCTCCAGTTCTCTTCTTCTTGTGTTCATTGATCCCCCTATATCTCGCTGAACCTTGGGGATTGTGATGAAATGGGCGACCTCTTCACGATCTCGGTTTCCCTTCGACTGGATCAGAGACATATTTTGTACTGATTTTTATTTGTGTACTTTTAAAAATACCAATTTCTTCTCTTTATCGGCTAAGGAGCAAGTAGTTTGTATGTTCAAACATTTGCGACACTCCTTGCAGATAATGTTCATCATAGCTTGCGGTGAGCAATTGAGATAAGATAGTCGCCGGCGTGTTTAGATTGAACCGCTGATAAGACGACTCTTTTGGTTACCCAGATGGGCAGACACGGAGTTTTTGCGTACTCATACGACAGGTAACGAGATAACTGTCTGTGTGACACATGTGGGCAGACAAGTGTGACATAATCGCTTCCGGGCCGACTTGTTATGACAACATTACTTTCTAATAAAGTAACAAGTATTACAGCTTACCCATGTTGTCATGCGTGTCTACCGATCTGCCTGTGAGAGTGTATGCAAAGCATCAGATGTCCATATGTAGTAATACTTGACCTTTGCAGGCACACACCTTATTTCAAGTGGGACTTTTTATTTTTATAAATATCACACCCTATCCGCATGATTTGAAATGATTAGATCTCTATGAATAGATTCGTAACAACAATTCGTGGAAAGATAGGAATATAGTCTGACCTTTTCGCAGTTTTATTTCACTGTGAATTTCACGCTCGCCAAGACAACATCAGACCTAGCCAGAGTGAAGACTAAATTCATAATTCCTTTTTTTAAACCTAACCTTTTATTGGAGAACCAAATAAGACTTACAAAGCACAGGAAATCTCTACATGTTAATAAGGAACACCGGGACTAGGAAACTGAAGAAACACACGGAATCAGAGAGGGAATCTATATATATAATGTTAATTTTGTACTGTATTCATTTTATGGGATTTCTCCAAGTGGGATTTATTAACTGTGTTTTTTACCCCTTCCATAAATCTGTTGAATACAGGGGAAACATTTGAGAACCATAGGATTTTTTCTACCCCCACACTAATTACTGTAAACCCTCGTCTCAGAGTAATAAATTTACCGTTTGGGTTAAATTGCCTATCTCTGATCAGCATCTCACCCCCCCCCCCCCACCCGAATTGGGACCGAGCCTTTTTCTTTGTTAAATACAAACGGGAAGGGCGTATGGAATACTTCTAAAAAAAAAACCTCCCCACCTTGTCATTTGTAGTTTTGTAACTTTTGATTTCTGCATGTAAATTGATAATTGTTTGTGATTTGATTTTATGCTAAATAAAAGTAATAAAACTTTTTAGCATTTGTGTTGGTAGGCCCAACCCCAATACTTACCCATATTCGTTATCGTAATCTTTATTCACATAAGTTGTGTGTTTGAATCACCAAATTGGTGTGTGCACCTGAGTGTCTGGAAACTGGCAAACAATTGTTTTGTTCAGAAGAGTGGTAGGAGTAGTGTTGAGAGACAAATATTGTCGTAAAAGAGACTGTCCTTACTCTTCCCAGCACTTGTGAATCAACGATCCTTCTTTCCTAAATCCTTATTCTCACAGAGCCTTCACTATCATTCTACACTCTAACGGGACCACTATCCACCAGAATTCTCTCAGGAAAATTTACGACAAACCTTAATATGTAAGTCTGTAATACATGTAACAGAAACAACACAGTATAATTAAAAACCTGTCAATTTCGACTGGTTATTGCTAGCATGTATGATAATACATCCTGTAGGGGAGTTTCTTCAAGTGCTCTACTGTTATCGTTTCCTGTGTTCACACATGTGTTACAATAGATTTACTTCTGTTTTTGGTCTATCTCATTATCTTTAACGCCATTTTCTCTATCGCCTTTTTTTCTTCTTCCATATTTTTGTTTGACTTATTCAAGAAATGCTTAGCGTACACAGATACTACTTGTCTTGCCACTGGATTAAGATGGACCCAGGCGAGAGAGTGAGGTCGACGAATTGCGCAACTCTTCCTCACTTTAAACCAAATCACTGCGCAAGTCACTCTTTCATCCACTCATCCACTCATCCATCCACTCACAACAAGTCCTGTGGCGATGGGCGAGCGGCGAAGCGGCAGGCGTGGGTGCGCTGGCAGTCGTAGTCGCAGACCTACACACAGGCGGCTCAGGCCATATGGTCGTCTTCCACTGATCGGAGCAGCAGTGGGATTCGGCAGCCCCCTGAGTGACTGAGCAGCCCTCTTTAGGAAAGCACTGCTCACCTCCATGGCATGAGGAACGGGCTAGAAAAGGTGCCCTAAGCATTGCCTGCTCCACCATTACGTAACCAGCTTACCGCGGTTGGTGGGTACCCTACTTCAGCGGGCGACACATAAGAAAAAGAAAGGACAGATTTTTCCCCCTCATTCTAGGCGCATGGAATGTGCGCACTCTACTCGACAAAGACTTTAACCCAAACAGACCCGAGAGGCAAACCCAAACAGACCCGAGAGGCAAACTGCCCTGATTGGGAGAGAACTGGCCAGATACAACATTGACATAGCAGCACTGAGTGAAACTCGACTTGCAGGCGAGGGCCAACTTTGCGAAAAGGGTGCAGGTTATACATTCTATTGGAGCGGAAGAGGAACTGAAGAAAGACGAGAAGCAGGGGTTGGATTTGCAATCAAAACAACAATTATCGGCAAGCTAGCGGAGCCCCCAAAGGGAATAAATGACCGACTCATGACGGTCAAGATCCCGCTGCTTTATGGAAGGAAACATGCCACCATCATTAGCGCGTATGCACCAACTATGACAAACCAGGATGACGTCAAGGATAAGTTTTACGAAGAACTACATGCAGTCATTGCAACAGTTCCCAAAGCAGATAAGCTTATTATTCTTGGTGACTTTAATGCAAGAGTAGGCTCAGATAACATCTCCTGGAATGGCACTATCAGAAAGTACGGCGTGGGTCGCTGTAACAGCAATGGACTTCTTCTCCTCCAGACTTGCGCAGAACACAACCTCCTTGTCACCAACACCATTTTTCGACTTCCTATCCGCAGCAGGACCTCCTGGATGCACCCTCGCTCGAAGCATTGGCACCTAATTGACTATGTAATTGTTAGGAAGAAGGACAGGCAAGATGTCCGGGTGACCAAGTCCATGTGTGGTGCCGAATGCTGGACTGATCATCGCCTCATTGTGTCTAAACTTAAAATTCGTATCCAACCTGCCAGGCGCCCTCAGGGAAAGAAAACTCAAAAAAGGCTGGATATTACCAAACTAAAGAAGACCAAAATTAAACAGTCATTCACTGACACCCTAGAAGACCGTCTCAAATCTATCTCGTTAGACGGCCAAAGTGCGGAAACAAATTGGACAGCCCTAAGCGAGCAGATCTACAACACTGCTATAGAGGTCCTGGGTCCCGCCATCAAGAAACAAAATGACTGGTTTGATGAGAACTCAGATGATATAAAGAAGATGTTGGCTGAGAAACACCATCTCCATAAAGCATATTTAAATGATCCAAAATCTACATCCAAGAAAGACGCTTTCAACAACATGCGTAGAATCGTCCAACATAAACTACGCCAGATGCGGGATTCATGGCCGAGTAATAAAGCAGATGAGCTCCAAGGCTTTGCTGACAGCCATGACTTGAAAAATTTTTACCATGCACTCAAAGCGGTCTATGGTCCAACATCATCAGGATCATTTCCCCTCCTCAATGCAGATGGTAAAACACTAATTACAGACAAGGAAAAAATTCTCCAACGCTGGGTCGAACACTTTAATAATATTCTGAACCAGCCATCATCTATTAACGATGAAGCCATCAACCGACTGCCCCAAATTCCTATAAATGAAGCACTAGATGATATACCGACTTTGGAGGAGACTCAAAAAGCGATTCGTCAACTTTCTAGTGGAAAGGCCCCCGGCTCCGATTCAATTCCTGTTGAGGTCTATAAAGATGGCGGTACAGTTCTGATAGAGAAACTTCACATGATCTTCCAGCAAATGTGGCAGAGTGAAACCATCCCACAAAATCTCAAGGATGCGTCAATTATACATCTTTATAAACGTAAAGGTAATCGCCAAGACTGTAACAATCATCGAGGCATCTCACTACTATCAATCGCTGGGAAGATATTTGCCAGAATCCTTCTTAATCGCCTTACGGCTCATCTTGACAAAGGTCTTCTACCTGAAAGTCAGTGTGGATTCCGGAAAGAACGTGGAACCACCGATATGGTGTTCGCTGCAAGACAGCTTCAAGAAAAATGCCAAGAACAGCACTGTGACCTGTACACAGCTTTCATCGACTTGACAAAGGCGTTCGACACGGTCAGTAGAGAGGGTCTATGGAAGATCATGGCAAAATACGGCTGCCCAAAGAAATTTATCACAATAGTGCAGCAGCTGCATGATGGAATGCAGGCTAGAGTTCAGGAAAACGGTGAGCTATCAGAGCCTTTCCCAGTCTCAAATGGAGTTAAACAAGGGTGTGTACTTGCACCGACGCTTTTCAGTATCATGTTTTCTGCTATGCTGACTGATGCTTTCAGAGACGGGGACACAGGAATCGACATCAGATATCGTATTGATGGAAAATTGTTTAACCTTAGGAGGCTTCAAGCAAAAACCAAGGTCAAATCACACACCATCAGGGATCTTCTGTTTGCTGACGATTGTGCCCTCAGTGCTGGCTCAGAGGCTGATCTGCAGCGTAGCGTTGATAGATTCTCCGAAGCCTGCTCCAACTTTGGGCTTACCATCAACACGGGGAAAACAGAAATCATGTACCAACCAGCTCCTGGCACAATTTATACTGAGCCAGTCATCAAGGTAAATGGTGAGAAACTGAATGTTGTGAACAGGTTCACATACCTTGGTAGTACACTATCCCAGAACATCGTCATTGATGATGAGGTGAACACCAGGATCTCCAAAGCCAGCAGCACATTTGGCAGACTATACACCAACGTTTGGCATCGAAGTGGCATTAGTCTACAGACAAAGCTGAAGGTATACAGAGCTGCGGTGCTTCCAGTGCTGCTTTATGCATGTGAAACATGGACTGTATACAGGCGCCACGTAAAAAAGCTCAACCACTTCCATACAGTCTGTCTCAGGAAGATAATGAACATCAAATGGCAAGACAAGATCTCAGATACCGCCGTTCTTGACAGAGCTGGTATCCCTAGCATCGATACTATTCTGATGCAGTCACAGATTCGCTGGGCAGGTCACGTAGTCCGCATGCCAGACCATCGACTGCCAAAGATACTCTTTTATGGTGAGATGCAGAAGGGTAGACGCTCCCATGGTGGCCAGAAAAAGCGCTTCAAAGACACGCTTAAGGCTTCATTAAAAACCTTTGACATAAACCCAGACACATGGGAAGCTGCTGCGCAAGACCGAACTGCCTGGCGCACATCTCTTCGTAAAGGTGCAGTGGCATGCGAATCTTCCAGAAGAGCAGCAGCGGAACAGCGGAGACAAGCTAGAAAGGACCGTGTAATAAAACCTTCACATGAAGCAAACATTCCCTGCCCACACTGTCCGAGATCCTTCCAGGCCCGCATCGGGCTCATCAGTAACCTTCGTACTCATAGACTATCCTAACATCCTAATAATTGGATGAACAGAGTGGTCCTCATCACTTGTGATGGACGAACAACACACACTCATCTTTGGAACAATCGTCCACGTGATATGAAATAACACGGTTAGTCCCTACTCATACGATCGCAGATTTTTCAATTACTTTGTAAGTGCTGATTATAAGTCCCTCTAATATGATTATATGTCCCCTGATCTGATTATGTTTCTAAATCAGTATCTAACATACAGTTTTGTAGAGGTTGATGATAGCTGATATTTTTTTCAACATACTTTATTTCTTGAATATGATTGGCAGGGCCGGCCTTATTAAATGCGAGGCCCGGATCTGGACAATTTACGTGGGGTCCCCTTAACTTTTATTTTCACGAATAGACAAAAATAATAAGAGTAAACGTAGGAAATGATAAAAGGTTGAACTTGAAGAAACGCCACTAAAGGATGTAGAATCGTTCACATATCGTGGAAGTAATATAGACAAAGTTAGAGGGACAGACACTGATATCAAAATAAGAATACAAAAAGCAAGAGGAGCTTTCATTGCATTGGGAAATATATGGAGATTACGAGAAATCGGGTCCAACACGAAAATAGGAATCTTCAACTCAAATGTCAACTCAGTATTGTTATATGGCTCTGAAACATGGAGAATCTTTCTATGTGGTCTCACCTCTAACAGTGTCGTATTTCTCAATTTTGCCAGGCACCTATCATAATCGGACGAATCGTCTGATGACGTCCAGTACCTCTTTGTCACTCGTCTAATCCCTTGCTCCATCACTTCCTGTTCCTCTGCCTCTTCTGCTGCGGTTTCCTCACCCTCCTGAGAGTCTCCCTGTGAACTGTCTTGTTCTCTTAATCTCTCTTCTCTATCTTGTAATCTTTGCTCATATTCCATCATTGGCATGTCTGCTTCCGTTTCCGAGTTATCCCACTAGGTTCTCAATCTTCGTATCTCCTCCGAAATATCATTATCCTACATATTGTCCTGTGCATCCTGCATAGTCACTATCCTGTCTTCCCCTGGCGTATCTCCTTTTTTCTTCTTGTTCTTGGTATGTGTTTTGTGGGGGTGGGGTTAACCAACTTGGTTTTATCCCGGGTTTTTCATGCATTCCTGCAGTTGTTGCGATCTGCCTACTCCTTGGTGGTTGTCTATGTTCTCCGCTAGGAGTGTTTTCCTGTGACGTGCACTTCTCGCTTTGGTCCGGTACTTCCATTTGTGTGCCGACGTCTCTCCTTGTTGTCTGTTTGCGTACCAACACTAACCATTCGTCTCTGCGTATTGTCCTGTCTCTTGATTGTTGTCCTATCCTGAATGTTCCATGGTCTATTGCTAGGACTTTCATATTCTGTTGTAAACCTTCGTTGGTAAGATCTGTTTTTGGTGTTCCGCCATGATCCTACATATAGCTGGGCTTGTTATTTCTTCTAAATTAGGGTGTTCTTTTTTTCTGACTTCTTGAAATAAAAAGTAAAGTTTTCCAATATTTATTGGTCTTTCTGCAGGTAATGTACTAGTTAATAAGTTGGTCACTCATGTCTACACCTTTTATGTACATTTTATAATCCCTTAGAAGATTTGGCTGTCAAACATTAAATTCTCGAAACTTCTCATTCACCTTAGCTCTACTGTACGCTTAGTACACCTATGACCATTTACAATGTGAATACACCAAACCAGTTTTATAGTGTTTACGGCAGTATATGCCTGTGAGGAGTTATTTGTCTTTTTTTTTTTTTTTTTTCTCGCTTGAGGTCGCATATTTTTTTCCTCGCATGAGGTCGCATTGTCCCCGCCCAAACCCGGCCCTGGTCAAGACCACATGTCCCAACACAAGAAGACCCAATGACAACATGTGTCACCGTAGTGATCCTCTGTGTTCTCACACAAGAGACCTAATGACACATGAATGTCACTGTACCGGTCCCTGTGTGTAGACACATGATCCCAGCCAAAAGCCGGATTCTAGGCATTGGGTTGTGCAGCGTAAAATACGCTGTAGTTCCTGGGAGGTGTTATTTGTCTTTTTATTTTTTTTTATTTTTTTATTCCTCGCATGAGGTTGCATATTTTTTCCTCGCATGAGGTTGCATTTGCCCCACCCATACCCAGCCCTGGTCAAGACCACATGTCCCAACACAAGAAGATCCAATGACAACATATGTCATTGTAGCGATCCTCTGTGTTCTCACACTAGGTACCTCATGACATGAAAGTCACTACTGTTTCCCGTGTGTAGACACATGATCCCAGCCAAAAGCCGGATTCTAGGCATTGGGTTGTGCAGCGTAAAATACGCTGTAGTTCCTGGGAGGAGTTATTTGTCTTTTTTTTTTTTTCCTCGCTTGAGGTCGCATATTTTTTCCTCGCATGAGGTCGCATTAGTACCCGCCCAAACCCGGCCCCGGTCAAGACCACATATCCCAACACAAGAAGACCCAATGACAAACTGTGTCACTGTAGTGATCTTCTGTGTTCTCACACAAGAGACCTAATGACACATGAATGTCACTGTACCGGTCCCTGTGTGTAGACACATGATCCCAGCCAAAAGCCGGATTCTAGGCATTGGGTTGTGCAGCGTAAAATACGCTGTAGTTCCTGGGAGGAGTTATTTGTCTTTTTTTTTTTATTCCTCGCATGAGGTTGCATATTTTTTCCTCGCATGAGGTTGCATTTGCCCCACCCATACCCAGCCCTGGTCAAGACCACATGTCCCAACACAAGAAGATCCAATGACAACATATGTCATTGTAGCGATCCTCTGTGTTCTCACACTAGGTACCTCATGACATGAAAGTCACTACTGTTTCCCGTGTGTAGACACATGATCCCAGCCAAAAGCCGGATTCTAGGCATTGGGTTGTGCAGCGTAAAATACGCTGTAGTTCCTGGGAGGAGTTATTTGTCTTTTTTTTTTTTTTTTCTCGCTTGAGGTCGCATATTTTTTCCTCGCATGAGGTCGCATTTACCCACCCAAACCCGGCCCTGGTCAAGACCACATGTCCCAACACACGAAGACCCAATGACACCATGTGTCATTGTAGTGGTCTTCTATGTTCTCACAGAAAGGACCTCATGACAAATGTCACTACTGGTCCCTGTGTCTAGACACATGATCCCAGCCAAAAGCCGGATTCTAGGCATTGGGTTGTACAGCTTTTTTTTTTTTTTTTTTTCCTCGCTTGAGGTCGCATATTTTTTCCTCGCATGAGGTCGCATTATCCCCGCCCAAACCGGGCCCTGGTCAAGACCACATGTCCCAACACAAGAAGACCCAATGACAACATGTGTCACCGTAGTGATCTTCTGTGTTCTCACACAAGAGACCTAATGACACATGAATGTCACTGTAACTGGTCCCTGTGTCTAGACACATGATCCCAGCCAAAAGCCGGATTCTAGGCATTGGGTTGTACAGCGTAAAATACGCTGTAGGTTCTGGGAGGAGTTATTTGTCTTTTTTTTTTTTTTTTTTTTTTTTTTTTCTCGCTTGAGGTCGCATATTTTTTCCTCGCATGAGGTCGCATTAGTACCCGCCCAAACCCGGCCCCGGTCAAGACCACATGTCCCAACACAAGAAGACCCAATGACAAACTGTGTCACTGTAGTGATCTTCTGTGTTCTCACACAAGAGACCTAATGACACATGAATGTCACTGTACCGGTCCCTGTGTGTAGACACATGATCCCAGCCAAAAGCCGGATTCTAGGCATTGGGTTGTGCAGCGTAAAATACGCTGTAGTTCCTGGGAGGAGTTATTTGTCTTTTTTTTTTATTCCTCGCATGAGGTTGCATATTTTTTCCTCGCATGAGGTTGCATTTGCCCCACCCATACCCAGCCCTGGTCAAGACCACATGTCCCAACACAAGAAGATCCAATGACAACATATGTCATTGTAGCGATCCTCTGTGTTCTCACACTAGGTACCTCATGACATGAAAGTCACTACTGTTTCCCGTGTGTAGACACATGATCCCAGCCAAAAGCCGGATTCTAGGCATTGGGTTGTGCAGCGTAAAATACGCTGTAGTTCCTGGGAGGAGTTATTTGTCTTTTTTTTTTTTTTTTTCTCGCTTGAGGTCGCATATTTTTTCCTCGCATGAGGTCGCATTTACCCACCCAAACCCGGCCCTGGTCAAGACCACATGTCCCAACACACGAAGACCCAATGACACCATGTGTCATTGTAGTGGTCTTCTATGTTCTCACAGAAAGGACCTCATGACAAATGTCACTACTGGTCCCTGTGTCTAGACACATGATCCCAGCCAAAAGCCGGATTCTAGGCATTGGGTTGTACAGCTTTTTTTTTTTTTTTTTTCCTCGCTTGAGGTCGCATATTTTTTCCTCGCATGAGGTCGCATTATCCCCGCCCAAACCGGGCCCTGGTCAAGACCACATGTCCCAACACAAGAAGACCCAATGACAACATGTGTCACCGTAGTGATCTTCTGTGTTCTCACACAAGAGACCTAATGACACATGAATGTCACTGTAACTGGTCCCTGTGTCTAGACACATGATCCCAGCCAAAAGCCGGATTCTAGGCATTGGGTTGTACAGCGTAAAATACGCTGTAGTTTAGCAAAAAAGCGTCTGTTAGGGTCGAATTTTTTTTTTTTTCCTCGCTTGAGGTCGCATATTTTTTCCTCGCATGAGGTCGCATTATCCCCGCCCAAACCCGGCCCTGGTCAAGACCACATGTCCCAACACAAGAAGACCCAATGACAACATGTGTCACCGTAGTGATCTTCTGTGTTCTCACACAAGAGACCTAATGACACATGAATGTCACTGTAACTGGTCCCTGTGTCTAGACACATGATCCCAGCCAAAAGCCGGATTCTAGGCATTGGGTTGTACAGCGTAAAATACACTGCAGTTCGCGGTGCACCAAACTATCCACAACTTTTTTTTTTTATTTTTTTTTTCCTCGCTTGAGGTCGCATATTTTTTCCTCGCATGAGGTCGCATTAGTACCCGCCCAAACCCGGCCCCGGTCAAGACCACATGTCCCAACACAAGAAGACCCAATGACAAACTGTGTCACTGTAGTGATCTTCTGTGTTCTCACACAAGAGACCTAATGACACATGAATGTCACTGTACCGGTCCCTGTGTGTAGACACATGATCCCAGCCAAAAGCCGGATTCTAGGCATTGTGTTGTGCAGCGTAAAATACGCTGTAGTTCCTGGGAGGAGTTATTTGTCTTTTTTTTTATTCCTCGCATGAGGTTGCATATTTTTTCCTCGCATGAGGTTGCATTTGCCCCACCCATACCCAGCCCTGGTCAAGACCACATGTCCCAACACAAGAAGATCCAATGACAACATATGTCATTGTAGCGATCCTCTGTGTTCTCACACTAGGTACCTCATGACATGAAAGTCACTACTGTTTCCCGTGTGTAGACACATGATCCCAGCCAAAAGCCGGATTCTAGGCATTGGGTTGTACAGCGTAAAATACGCTGTAGTTCCCGGAGGAGTTATTTGTCTTTTTTTTTTTTTTTCTCGCTTGAGGTCGCATATTTTTTCCTCGCATGAGGTCGCATTTACCCACCCAAACCCGGCCCTGGTCAAGACCACATGTCCCAACACACGAAGACCCAATGACACCATGTGTCATTGTAGTGGTCTTCTATGTTCTCACAGAAAGGACCTCATGACAAATGTCACTACTGGTCCCTGTGTCTAGACACATGATCCCAGCCAAAAGCCGGATTCTAGGCATTGGGTTGTACAGCTTTTTTTTTTTTTTTTTTTTTCCTCGCTTGAGGTCGCATATTTTTTTCCTCGCTTGAGGTCGCATTATCCCCGCCCAAACCGGGCCCTGGTCAAGACCACATGTCCCAACACAAGAAGACCCAATGACAACATGTGTCACCGTAGTGATCTTCTGTGTTCTCACACAAGAGACCTAATGACACATGAATGTCACTGTAACTGGTCCCTGTGTCTAGACACATGATCCCAGCCAAAAGCCGGATTCTAGGCATTGGGTTGTACAGCGTAAAATACGCTGTAGGTTCTGGGAGGAGTTATTTGTCGTTTTTTTTTTTTTTTTTTTTCCTCGCTTGAGGTCGCATATTTTTTCCTCGCATGAGGTCGCATTATCCCCGCCCAAACCCGGCCCTGGTCAAGACCACATGTCCCAACACAAGAAGACCCAATGACAACATGTGTCACCGTAGTGATCTTCTGTGTTCTCACACAAGAGACCTAATGACACATGAATGTCACTGTAACTGGTCCCTGTGTCTAGACACATGATCCCAGCCAAAAGCCGGATTCTAGGCATTGGGTTGTACAGCTTTTTTTTTTTTTTTTTTTTTCCCTCGCTTGAGGTCGCATATTTTTTCCTCGCATGAGGTCGCATTAGTACCCGCCCAAACCCGGCCCTGGTCAAGACCACATGTCCCAACACAAGAAGACCCAATGACAAACTGTGTCACTGTAGTGATCTTCTGTGTTCTCACACAAGAGACCTAATGACACATGAATGTCACTGTATCGGTCCCTGTGTCTAGACACATGATCCCAGCCAAAAGCCGGATTCTAGGCATTGGGTTGTACAGCGTAAAATACGCTGTAGGTTCTGGGAGGAGTTATTTGTCGATGACAGCTAAACAATGTACAGAGAAAACACACTATTGCGTGAAAAGATAAACGTTTTAACAAATACAGACTGCCCAAGTAAGCAATCTAGCGTGTCAATTTATTGCTCTAATAAAGCACAAGAATTTCTAAAAACAAAACCACTCAGGAAAATATCACTATTATAATAATCTGATAGTGCTTAGTCTGGTTTGGTATATCTTTAAAAAAAATGTTGCTTTATTTTGCATTAAAATATGCACAACACTTATTTATTATGATTACTCGCAACTTTGTTGTTTCCCTTGCAAGACAATTACCTCCCTTCCATATATTATGCTACATGTTTACATGGTTCACAGGATTCAGAGTTTCATTCCAGTCTCTAAACACATCACTGATCCATCTAGAGATTTGTCTACAATTAGCTCTATGATGTGATTTTAAATAACATCTTCTGTCATTATGATTAATAAGTTGAATTAAAATTTAATCCAGAGTGTTGAAGAACTAGTTGTCAACATCCCACCTTACTAGTACTATATATTCAAACAATTTAATATTTTAAGTAAGACTTCACGCATAAGCAGAAAGTATTATGAACTTACTGGTTCAGTCAGAGACTTAATTGGAAACTGATTAATAGAACTGAACACAATAATCCAAATCTATAACTGTTCAAAAAAAGAAACGCATAGCTACTGAAGGCTCACACATAACCATAATTTTGACATTCAATAACATTTTTAATTTAATGAGTTAATTGTTCAAATTGCACACAAGAATACCTTAGGGTTCAAGCAATCAATTGACAGTTGTTTTGCATCTGGGTCACGAGAGTTTTTTGGCGTACGGGCTTTCCCGTTAGTATGGTGTGTGGCCTGTTCTTGCATCGATCAGCGACTGGCATCTCCTGGGCATGTATGCGATCAGACGTCTGATGTGGGCCTGTGGAATGGCTGCCCCTTCTTCCTGGAGTGCCTGGAACAGATCACAACTATTGGCTGGAGCAACGTCTCGGCGACAAACACGTCTATGCAGCTCATTCTACAGGTGCTCAATCGGACTCATGTCTGGAGACAGGGATGGCCAGGGAAGGGTGAGAATGTTGTTGGCAGTCAGGAACTGCGTGGTCAACCGTGCACAGTTGGGTCTGGCGTTGTCCTGTTGAAACACAGACCTTTGGGTAGCCACAAGTGGAAGGACATGGGGTCGAAGAATTTCATTGATGTATCATTGCGAATTCAAGCCTCCTTCAATGTGCACCAATTGACTCCTTCCATTGTAACTGATCATTTCCCACACCATTGCACCTCCACCACAGTTCGGCGGAGCTTCATCAACGCAATTTTAGGCAAAACGTTCATTTCGCTTACGGTAGACCATACGCCGTCTAACATGACGCTGCAACATAAAGAAAGATTCGTCACTAAACCAGACATGTCTCCATTGATTGTCAGCTGCCCAGAGACGATGCTGGTTGGCCCAAAGAAGTCGATTTTGGCGATGGCGGCGCGTAAGGACAGGTCCTCGGTGAGGTCGTTGTGCCCAAAGTCCAGCGTCATGAAGTCTATTCCGGACAGTTTGATCAGACACATGACGACCTGCAGGCAATGACTGGGCAGTTGAAGAAGCTGTTGTAAACCTGTCTCTGAGGTGACGAAGCTTAATAAAGCGATCCTCCGCTGCTGTTGTCACTCTGGGTCGTCCACTGCGATGACGGTCTTCAACTGAGCCAGTGGCTTGGAACCGGTGCCAAAGTCGACTGATGGTACTCTGATGCATGTTTAGATGCCTGGCAACCTGACTTTGACTTTCGCCTGCATGCAGTGGGCCAATAGCAATGTTACTTAAATTTATCGATAGAGACGACATAAATGTCTGCTTGAAAATGAACTGAATTTTTTGTGTGTAGCGTTATTCTTTTATAGGGTTTCAGTTGTGTAGTCAGTGAATAGTGTTCACCCCAAATTTTATTGCTTTCACGTGCGCGCAACATGAGCTGTGGTCAAAAATTGCGTCATAAACACTATTGACCACTGCGTTGTAACGATTACAAAAAAGAACGCAATTCGGGTCAACACAGGCATTTGACACTGTAAAGAACATTTGAGGCTGGTTTTTATATATATTCAAGACGCAGCAATAGAGACCGCAGTCAGCGACTCATAGCTTGACTGCCTGCGTCAGGACCAGCGAACCAGAGCTGGTCAAGACCGCACTCCACCTCCACGTGGTGGTCCTGGAAACAGTCTGCAGCTGTGCAGTCTGGCTGAGCGAGTGTGGATCGAAATGGGAAGGCAAACCCGGTCCTAAAAAATGTAGTGCAGAAGTCAGATGTGTCGACCGAAAGGTGCAGATATCACAGCTTAGGCGTAAACAGACACAATGCAACCACCGTTCTTTTCAGGACGAACGAAGAAGAAGAAGAAGAAGATATACCCTAGCACCAAATTGTACTTACAAACTCATAAAAACGCGCCCTCGGATAGCTATGCGTTTCTTTTTTTGAACAGTATATATACATTGTTTACGATGACAATATATTTAAGTCTTCACACCAGTTCAAAACGTCACGAAAAGTGATAATATAAAATCTAAAATAAGAGAAAGGGGTGAGAAATGGTGAATGTAATAATGACTGTTGTTTGCTAGTAAATCACTGTTGTAGCGGAAGGTAACCCAGGAGCTGTGGAGATCTACTTAAGAAACACTGAGCTCTCTAAAGCTCTACCTTGATAAAATCATGTCTGTTTTCAGGTTTCCAAATATTTTTAATTTAGAAAGCGTACAGCCTGGATGTAAATGTTATCTCTGCCAGATAATCTGTTTCCTACAGTCCCATCAACAGAGTGGAATAACATTCACTTCTTCTTTGATCCTTAGCCGCCGACCGTCAAAGCAGTCAGTGGCCATCACGCCTAGTGGCGTCTTGTAGGGCAACAACAAATTGATTCCACTTTGCTCGGTCGGTGGCCATCCTTCGTACAGTGCCCCAACTCTGGTTCATTCTTTGCATCTCAGCCTCCACAGTCCTCCGCCAGGTTGTTTTTGGTCGGCCTCTCTTTCGTTTTCCTTCAGAGGTCCAAAGCATAGCTGTTCTTGTGATGGCATCGGAGTCTCTTCTGAGGACATGGCCAACCCAGCTCCAGCGTCTGCCAGCTATGATGGTGTGCATGTCCTCTTGCTTGCTACGAGTAAGCAGATCTTGGTTAGTGATGGTATTCGGCCAAAAGATTCGGTGAATTTTACTTAGGCATGTTGTGTGAAAAGAGGACAATTTCGACATTTCCTTCTCTGTAACTCTCCAGCATTCCGCACCATAGAGAAGCACAGAAAGCACACAGCTCTGATATAATCTTAATTTTGTGCTTGTGCTGTATTGAGAGGACTTCCAGATGTTGTTTAGGCTAAAGAAGGCTGTTCTTGCTTTGTTCATTCTGATGTTGATGTCTTTGCCTGCCCCGCCATCTGGTTTTCGGGAAAATACCTTTAATCCTGAGGATACTACACTTTTAAATGTCAGTGACAGAGAGCTGAAGATAGCAATATGAACTAACTGGTACTGTCGGAGACTAACTAAGTAACTAGTTAGTACAACTGAATACAATAATACAAATCTATGTACTGGTACTGTCAGAGACTAGCTCATAATAATACACATCTATGTACTGGTACTGTCAGAGACTAGCTCACAATAAAACAAATCTCTCTACTTTACGTGCTTATTTAGTTTTCGATTGACCTCGTGTTATCTTGTCATTTTCGTAATTATCGTTTTCTGTCTTTGTGTTTCTATACTTTTTATTTCACCTATATTTCCCCACTCTTTTTTGCCGTTTTCTCTTTACTCATTATCACCATTATCCATCAATTCCTGAAGGTGCATAGACCTACTCAAAATGTGTGTCAGTGTTACCGATGGTTTTTCTTTACTGGACTGTCTATCTCTCTATCTCTCTTATCTCTCTTTCTCTTTTTCTGTCTGTCTGACTGTCTGTCTGTATGTCTGTCTGTCTATCTATCTCTATCTATACATATCTATATCTATCTATCTATCTATCTATCTATCTATCTATCTATCTATCTATCTATCTATCTATCTATCTATCTATCTATCTATCTATCTATCTATCTATCTATCTATCTATCTATCTATCTATCTATCTATCTATCTATCTATCTATCTATCTATCTATCTATCTATCTATCTATCTATCTATCTATCTGTCTATCTATCTATCTATCTATGCATCTATCTATCTATCTATACTGTTCAAAAAAAGAAACGCAACATTATTGCAGTGGTAATAGACACCAAATTTCAAACTTGTACCAACATTTTATTTTACGGAATTAATGTTTCAATCTTGGCATGAAGAAACTTTCAGACTTTAACAATGAAATGATGTTCATTAAATTTGGTTTGGACTTTTATTCTTTGCGACTGAGGCCTCCGTTTTAGTAAGGTATATGGCCTCCTCTGGCCTCTATCAGAGAATCACATCTCCTTGACATGGATCCGATTAGCCGTTGGATCTGTTGTTGTGGGATGGCTGCCCACTCTTCCCGCAGTGCAAGAGACAACTGTCGGAGATTGGCTGGAGCCACGTCTCGCTGGCGGAGTCGTCTGTCGAGTTCCTCCCATAAGTGTTCTATGGGGTTCATGTCTGATAACCTGGCTGCCCACGGAATGGTCTGGACGTTGTTGTCAGCGAGGAACTGGATGGTGAGTTGTGCCACATGAGGTCAAGCGTTATCCTGCTGAAAAATCGACCCTCGTGCAGCCAGAAGTGGAAGGACGTGAGGACGAAGAATTTCAGTGACGTATCGTTGGGCATTCAGGCGTCCTTCAATTTGCACCAGGTCACTTCTTCCCATGAAGTTGATCGCCCCCCACATCAGTACACCTTCACCACCATGTGGAGGAGCCTGATCAACGCTGTTCTGGGCGTAGCGCTCATGGACTCTGCGGTAAACTCTTCTCCGTCTATCATGTCGCTGGAGCACAAAAAATGATTCATCACTAAACCAAATCCGTCTCCAGTCATTCCCAACGGTCCATTGACGATGCTGGTTCGCCCATGGCAGTCGGTTCTGGCGATGCCGGTCCGTAAGAACAGGACCTCTGTAGGGTCTTCTAGCCCAAAGACTAGAGTCGTGCAGCCGGTTCCTGACCGTTTGATCTGAAATTCGACGAGCTGCTGACATTGACTGGACTGTGGAGGACGCAGATGCAAGTCGATTCCTGAGGTGACGCAGCCGTATGAAGCGGTCTTCGGCAGGAGTTGTGACTCTGGGTCTTCCACTGCGCGGCCGGTCTGCCACTGAGCCAGTTTCTTGAAATCGCCTCCAAAGGCGACTAATGGTGCTTCTAACCACATTAAATTGTCTGGCCACTACACTTTGTGACTGTCCAGTCTGTAAACGTCCAATGATGATGAGTCGTTGTTCTGTAGTGAGATGAGCCATACTTGCGCATTGAATTTTCAACTGAATTTATTCGAGGAGCGTCAATCTGTTATAGGCATTCAATAATATGGTCGGAGAGTTTTGGTTTCAGTAAGTTTCACGGGATTCTCATGAACCTGTCACGAGTTATTGTCAAAAATGTCGTTTTTACCTTGACCTTTTTCATGACCTCACGAATCATGAGGTGAGTACAATTCAGGTAACCACGAGAAGGTAATGACCAGATGGACACAGTCGATAGGTTGACTGATGTCCAATCAGCGAATATCTTTTATAAAAGTAACACCAAAAATGTTGCGTTTCTTTTTTTGAACAGTCTATCTATCTATCTATCTATCTATCTATCTATCTATCTATCTATCTATCTATCTATCTATCTATCTATCTATCTATCTATCTATCTATCTATCTATCTATCTATCTATCAATCTATCTATCTATCTATCTATCTATCTATCTATCTATCTATCTATCTATCTATCTATCTATCTATCTATCTATCTATCTGTGAAGGTGTTCCAGAAAGGTATAATTTTTTGACTGAGTAATAGTTGTCGATCTTGTCTACGGTGTATATTTGTGCTCATGTTGGCATTCTCACACGGGAATGGGCGATTTAAACGAAACACACCTTTGCCATCCGTGAAGAAGACGGACGTGTGAGACATGGGAGACAGCGTTAGGTTGTTAGACATCTTGGCGCTGTCTGACACCAGAAGAAAACACCTTTCTGAGCACGAAACCGGAAGAAGTGTGAGTAGGCCAACACATATCGTGGGATGTAACAGACCATTATTGGGCGGACCTTGAGTTGTGTCGGTTAGGAAGATATTCTTGACTAAGATGTGATCTCATGTCATCCATACTGAGCATAGGACTCCTGATTTGCTCCCTGGAGGGATGTTTGGCTATTTTCAACTGTGTGATTGTGTTAAATGTGTTAAATATCTAAGTGCATTTATCAGAGGAATTCTAGTGTCGCACTGCGCTGTATACAAATGTGTATTTATTACCATTATTATTATTATTTTTTGTGTAGTGTTAAGTAATTTTTATATTGCATTCTTGTGAGTCGTAAGTGTGGTTAATTTTACATAAGTGATTATTGTGAGAGAAAGATTAGCGTACCCTCTAGCTCCGTGAGAAGCCTATGCCTATTAAGTTTAGTATAGAGCTGTAAGAATAGAGTATATATATATATATATATATATATATATATATATATATATATATATATATATATATATATATATATATATATATATATATATATATATACTGAAGCACATTAAAAACGCACCACCTGTATAATCCAGGAACAGAGTGTGAAATGTAAATATAAGTGTTTACAAGTTTACATATTTGGAATCTTTATTCGTTTTCCACTGAATCCATGCTGGTCATTAATTTGTACATTTGATTGTTATGAAATTCATTCCATTCTGTGCAGGCAAGGGAGAAAACCAAAAATGCAACCAATAAATAAATTCATTCACACCATCCTCAGTATCTGGTATGTCCACCGTGTGCTTGCAAACAAGCTTGGCAGCGGCTCCGCATGGAACGCTCAAGTCTCTGAAGAAATTCCGGGGAATCAAGTCCCATTCACGTGTAAGAGCAGCTTCGAGCTGTTGCAGATTATCTGGAGAACGTTGCCTGTAGACTCTGCGTCCAAGCTCGTCCCACAGATGTTCTATAGGGGACATACATGTCTGGTGATAGGGCAGGCCAATCAATCGTCACAATGTTCTGCTGCTGTAGATATTGCTGCGTAATGCATGCGGTGTGCGCACGTGCGTTATCCTGCTGGAGAAGCTGCAAGTCTGGATAATTTGTGAACGCAGGAGCAACCAATGCATCCAGAACCTCATCTCGATATGTCACAGCATTAACATTTCCACGGAAGACGTGAAGAGGCAAGCGATGGAGAAAACTGAATCCTCCCCAAATGTGAATATTGACACCTCCAAATCGGTTGTGCTGACGAACACAGCAATCTGCAAAGCGCTCTCACACCGTCGCCAAATCCGCATACGTCCATCAGAAAAGGATATGTTGAATCTGCTCTCATCTGTGAATAGGACAGCATTCCACTGCAGTCTAGTCCATCTGACATGTTGCTCTGCCCATTGCAGGCGCTGCTGATGATGTCTGTGAGTCAAGTTTGGCCCAACATAAGGTCGTCTTGCAGTAAGGCCTGTATCTCTGAGTCGTCGTATGATTGTCATTCGGGAGACTTGCCCACGTCTACCCACTATTGCTCTTGCTGTTTGACATGCCGGGAGAGAACGATTCCTTAGGTGAATCAGCACAATATGACGATCTTGCGCAGGGGTAGTAACTCGTGGTTGGCCACTCCGAAGTCTATCCCGGGCACTGCCAGTGGTTCCGTAACGTTCATTGAGACGTACAATAGTGCTGTGGTGGCAATTCATCCTTCTGGCGCTAGCTCATTCCGGTCTCCAACATACCATATGTTTCAGGGGTAGATGAAGTGTGATAATGGCGCTGTGAGAATGAATGGATACTTTACAACACATGAAGAACTATGTTTCAGGGGTAGATGAAGTGTGATAATGACGCTGTGAGAATGAATGGATACTTAACAACACATGAAGAACTATGTTTCAGTGGTGGATGAAGTGTGATAATGACGCTGTGAGAATGAATGGATACTTTACAACACATAAAGAACTATGTTTCATGGGTAGATGAAGTGTGATAATGACGCTGTGAGAATGAATGGAAACTTTACAACACATGATATAAAGGAAGAACAGAAAGTTAGACGGGCCTGCAAGCCCAGTTTTCAATCCTTTGAAAATAAATTTAGTTTTTTCGTTCACTCCCTCTTCCTCCTATCATTTTTCTTTCTCCTTCTTCTCTCTCTGCCTCTTTCACCTCTTCTTTTTAATCTCCTTCTATTTACTCTTCCATTCTAGCATCTTACTGTGTTTTTCTGCCAATCCAATTATATTTCTCTGTTTTTTTTTTCCTCATTGGCACATTCTTCTTTCTATTACTCAGTGCTACATTTTGTGAGTCCTCTTCCAAAAAGATAAGATAATTTAATCAATCAAGCGATATCCTTTAATTCCCCAAGGAGCATAGGAGTTAACAAACCCATGTAAAGTCCTCATGTCACGTGCCATCATCTTACATCCTTTCTATGTCTCCTTCATCATGTTAATTTATGTCACCAGTTTTCTTCTCCATGTGTTTTTTAATCTACCTCTCCTGCTCTTACCTTGGCGAGTCCAGAATAAGTACTGACTTGTATTGCTATCAAAAGGTGTTTTCAGTGTGTCTTATCCTTCGCCAACGATTTCTTCTTGTCATCACTTGATCCATTGACACTTGTTCTTGTCTGTAGTTCCACATTGGTGACACTGTCGTATCGTTCTATGTAACGCAAGCACATATTTATGAAAGTAGCTTTTTGGTTTTTGTTTTTGTTATTTTTGACATTTCATACCTTAGTACTGACTTGACATGTCACACCATAGGACTGACTTGACATTTCATACAATAGTACTGACTTGACATTTCATACTATAGGACTGGCTTGACATTTCATAACATAGGACTGACTTGTCATTTCATACCATAGGACTGACTTGACATTTCATACCATAGGACTGACTTGACATTTCATACCATAGGACTGACTTGACATTTCATACCATACAACTGACTTGACATTTCATACCATAGGACTAACTTGACATTTCATACAATAGTAGCGACTTGACATTTCATACAATAGACTGACATGACATTTCATACTATAGGACTGACTTGACATTTCATACAATACTAGCGACTTGTCATTTCGTACTATAGGACTGACTTGACATTTCATACCATAGTACTGACTTGACATTTCATACCATAGTACTGACTTGACATTTGAGTTGAAGACTCTTATGTTTGTGTTGGACTTGATGTCATTTGATCTCCATGTTTTCCGATGCAGTGAGAGCTCCTCTAACCTTTTGTATTCTAATTCTGATATCATTGCCTGAACCACCAAGTTTGTCAAATATAGCTGCTACGATATTTGTTTGATTCTTCATCTTGTGGGGTGTTTCTTGTTATCATTTCCTGTATTTATTCTATTTATCTTTGACTTTTCCCTGTGCATTTTCAGATGAAGTCTGCGACAAAACGGGGCGGCCTCTATGATCTTTGTGTTTCTCTCCAGCAGTATCGGTACATTTGTGGTACTGATTTTTATGATGTGCTCTCAATTATAGCACTTTTCTTTCTTTCTTTCATCGTTATTTTCTGCTAGGTAGCAGATATTTGAGTATTGTCGAATTGCTTGACACTCCCTGTAGGCGATAATAATCACATTTGCTTGAAGCTACCCAGACTTGCTGAGATAATTACTCGCAGTCGCAATAACTATGGGGTGGAAAACGCCATACTCAGAAGAGCGTTTCCTTCTATTCTTTTACCATAGTTATTGGTGGTACCAGCAGAAAGTACTTTCTCTGGAACAAGAAGTGAACAGTGGCCTAAGCTTTAAGACGAAGGACCCACGTGATAGACTCTCGTTGACATTTCTGGAAAACAAGCTACCCCAGACAACCTTGATCAGAGACGAGAGTGAGCAGATTGAAAAGAACCAACCCATAAGAAGGAGCAGAATCGTCATTGGAAGCTAAGTTCAAATCTATGCTGCCACTTGAACTTCTTGTAACATCTCACATTCCATAAAGACGGTGATGATAACTTTTCTTGATCTATAACTATTCAAATTATTTTCCAACTGTTAAAACCTAAAGTGATTATTAAATTTTGTTATTTTTAATATTACAAATTTAACTTCGATTTAATCATTTTAAAGTTACTGTATGTTTGTCTCAGTCAAATTACTACACACACTCTAAACAGAGCTACACTAGAATAATAGAATTCCACTGAGTAAATCAGGGGTGGGGGCTTAAACCAGCTGAAATTAATAAGTGCTTAAATCCTTCACAAGATCGTCGGCAGACTTACAGAGTTAACATACTCAGCCAAAGCAGTATTGTTCTCGCTTATTCTGAATATCTCGGGAAGACTCCCTTTGTAATAGAAGTGTCATCACCCTTCTATCTACATCTCTGCCAAGAGTGATCTTGCGCGAAGGTAGATACTTTTGAAGCCCATATTAGACACTCTTGAGTTTTGGCCACTTTGGACCACTACTGCAAAGCAGGGGAGGCAATACCAGTCACAGTGATGAAGTATTTTACGACAACCACTACGTGCTAAATGTGACATATTTTAAACACTCTGTTTTTATTGTTATCGTGTTTTTTGTTTTGTAAGTTCTTCTTCTTCTTCATCTTCGTACATCCTCAGTCATCTGCTTGAATATTTTCAAAGAAAGCAGTGTTCAGCTTCAGGCTGTTTGCATCTAAACTGAGTTTTTCCGAAAATGGTAATGGTGACAGCCATATGTGCTTTCTATGTTCCTGATATGTGGGGCATTTTTAAAGCATATTCAGCAGTCATTTTATCAGTGCTACATTTACAATCATCGGTAGTTCATATTTTTAGCTTTGTGAATAGATGATATCTCAATCTGTTGTGGCCCGTGCGAAGTCTGAAGATTATTACTTGTTTTCTACTGCTGAGCTGGTCATATGCAACAATATGTGTGTGGCCTGGATGTTCTGTATCACATTTGTTTCTGTATCTGATAAAACTCTTTGCTTCTTCGAAAATTATGGTTGTTTCAGGCTGAGGTAGCCCTTTTTTTGTAAGTAATAACTTTCAAAGCCTGATATGCAATTTTATTCATGAATCTTTTCAATACAATTTAACGTCTGCGCTAGAAATGTATGGGTGCAGACCCACGTCAAACCACTTGATCAGGAGTGCCAAAATGCTTTAATCTTGGACTCGAAGACTAGTATAAAAGACATTACAACATCGAGAAAAGCAATATTTACCAACATTTAAAACAATAAATAACAACAAAGGATTTGGTCATTTCTAAGTGTATTTAATTAAACATAAAAAGAATCAACGATTCTTAATCAGTACGAGATACAAACATGAGCTTATGACGTCATGAAAAGATAGATGCTGGATTAGATATGTGTAAGCTAATATGTTACGAAGATTACTGCAAACTGTAACACATTAGTACAGTACACAGTAGACAACAGTAGACATGATATAGATCAGGGCGTCTTAATCTGTGGTCCACGGACCCTTTGGGTGTATGGGGGTTGGGGGTTTCCATGAATGGATTCTTAGTGGTCCTCGAACATAACCTAAAATTTGAAATGTATTTTGTTCCTTACGCTTTTGCACACTTTTTTTCTAAGAAGAGGTCCGTAGCCTTCACTGGACAATATAAGGAGCCTGTAGCCGTCATTGGACAATCAAAGGGGCCCATAGTTCAAATCACTGTTAAGAAACCCTGATACAGAAGTACACCAATTTAATGAAGTTTACGTAGCACGCCTTGTAAAATAAAGGAAAAATTAAAAAAAAAAAGTAAGGAAGATACTATAATATATATATACTACACTCAAATCATTATTACCCTTCAGATTCCGTTCAAGTATAGACCTTAAACAATTCATACCAAGTTGTCAGGTCTTGAGCCATTAGTTCAAGCCATTTCTATGTCTTCATTATCTCATTCGTGTATGTTTCCAATTTCGATCTCCGTGTGTGTTAAAGGTAAAGGAACCTGTTACACGCCAATTGAGGCATATTGGGAATATGGTGTTAGGTCTGTATTTTCTAGACCATTGGCACACTAGAGGTGATGTGGTCAGCATCACACCGGCCGCCTTAACCTTCCCAGGGTTGTTCTGGTACCCAATTCATGAGGCTGGGTGTTGGTGTCGTTTTCATAGTGATGAATTGAAACGCGAATGGTTACAATGGAATAAATGTCAACAATGTCTTTCAAACGAAAAACCAACAATGTATCTTGAATTGTGTGAACTGGTCAAGTATTGGCAGCACACGAGTCGTTGGTAACTTTACATAGATTTTATTCACCAGGACACGAAGTGGACAAGACGGACATCGTCACAGGCGCAAAGATCACACGACAACATATTAATTATTGCTGCTAAAGTTCCTGAAGATTCTCTTCTAGTAAAGACCTCTGTCCATAGACTAAGGATTACAAAACTGTTACCGTATAATATCCTTCTCAGTCACGACCGTTGACCTTCTTTCAAGGACGTCTATCATGGTAACGTATACATACTCTGGGGTGAAATCTTCCATATTACATTTGTTAAAATTCCCAGACGTTCTTCATACATAGCGTTGTACATCATATAATTTTCACACAAAGTCATATACGATAATCCTAACAGTAAAGGCTTTCAGTTGGCTAACCTCTCTTTACATCCAAGCCACGACTTTGGCATTGAAGCATGTACGGCATATAAAACATGTGCATAAGGTAAACAATATAACTTCTTCTACTCGTAGGAATTCTCCGTCTACGATTCAAATCTTAAAGGCAAGCGACTCTGTAGATCCATTCTAGGAACATCTTAATTCCCGCTAGACTAGTATTAGAGCGGCCTTTTTCATACAGCATTAAAATAAGAAGTGGGACGATAACTCACGTGACATTCCTGATATTGGTTTCGACCTGAAGACCAATACAGATCACTAGAATAAATGGCTTCCTTAAAAATGCCATTGAATACGAAATATAAAATTACTATCATGGACACAAGCCAGTTCCATGTTTCCACTTCAAAACATGACGTCACAAACTACTCAACTAGGTTACACGTGCGTCCAAAGCAACACTCACTGCTTTGTGCACGTCAGTGCGCGAATCATTCGACCGCACAAATAATATAACTACATAAAACTGGTGCGTACATTTGGTAGGACCGACGACTACCCCCTTAGGTAATAAATGTACGTAACAGCTCCCTTATTACCTCCCCTTAAAAAAATTAATCCCATTAATTTTTTTCGAACTAATTACTCGAGAGAGGTGAGTCAAAACTACAACAAGATTTATGACATGCATAAAATTATATCATATTAAGAAAAGAATATTAACTTGAAATTAATATAACTAAATGACAGTATGCATTAAAGCACACATCCACCATCGACCTACTTTGGAACGATGTGGTAATATTCGAAGTAAAAAGAAGTTGAAAAAATGAAAATGAAGAATCAACAAAAAAGATGATAATAAAATTCAACTAAGTTTTCAACAAAATTTGAAACATATGATTTCAAAAATGAAAATGAACAGCAACACTGATGATAATCAATGATAAAAGAATCAGTGAAACAGAAAATTTTGAAATACAATGTGCAAAAATGAAGCAATGCAAAATTAAACACTTTAAGAAGCAACGCACTTACTGATATCTAGCACTAGTAAGTTTGACTAGTTATCTAAAAGTAAAATATCATGTAGTGGGATACGTGACTACACGTATTGCGAGACACTAATAAAGTTAGTAGATGTGTGATTTATAAACAATCAAATTGATTAAATTGAATTAATCTAATTCTAGTACTTAATTACACATAAATAAATAACTAGTAATTTATTCTAAGTAATTCTAATTTCAGTCATTGTGAATATTCGTTCAGAACTATTTAGAGTCAACAAGAATATGTTCCTAATGTTCCATGCACGAAATAAGTTTACGAACACGATATGTAGTGTAATATGTTCCATAACACTAACGAATGTCTATTTGTTGCTTTTTACCAATGTTTCCATACTAAAAAAAAATGTTACTTTAATATCACTGTTCCCGTTCTAATAAAACGTTACTTCACAAGAAATAATGTTATAATCCATATGTAAGTATGTTCTGAAAGTTATATTTATACGAATACTGCAAAACTATACATAGTCTTCACAGATGTACAATTAATGACACTGTACAAAGTTATTCATGTTTCGGTGAGGACGTTTCTCCATCTAAAAGTGGTTTAGTTTCACCAAGTTCACTAGGGCATCTTGAAAGACAGTCTGCAAATACATTCTGCACTCCAGGAATAGCTCGTATCTCAAAATGGAACGGTTGAAGAGCTATAGCGTAACGCGCTGACTTTGATGACTTAACGTTTCCTGTATTCAATGCGGTAAGAGCTTTCTGGTCAGACTCCACCACAAAGTGTGATCCGAGGAGATAACGATCCAGTTTTGTGATTGCCCAGACAAGAGCAAGGAGCTCTTTGTCTAGAACGGAGTATTTCATCTCGCTCGTTGTAAGCTTTCTGGATACGTACATAATTGGAAATAAGGTGCCTCCGTATTCCTGCATCAAAACTGCCGCGATAGCGTAGGAAGAAGCATCACTGCGAAGAACAAAGGTGAGATCTTTGTTAGGCAACCTTAAAAAAGGCTTATTTGAAAAAATTTGTTTTATATAGTCTAACGCCGTTTGGTGATCCTGCGACCACTTTATTACATTAGGTGTGCCTTTCTTCAGTAACGAAGAAAGAGGTGCAGTTATAGTAGACAAATGAGGGATGAATTTAGAATAGAACTGTATTAGTCCTAAGAGTGACCTCACTTGTTTTTTTGTCTTAGGTGCTGAGATGTTTAAAATTTTAGAGACGTTACTGTCTTCTGTATACATTAAACCGCGACCTATACGGTGACCAAGAAATGAGATGTCATGAAAACCGACAAAAGCCTTTGAAGGTTTCGCTGTTAAGTTATAATCCCGTAAGGTAGAAAGTAAAGATTTTAAACCCTGAATATGTTCATCCCAAGAGTCACTAAAAAGACAGATGTCATCTATATAAGTAATGACATCGTACAAAGGTAGCTGGCGCATTCATTAACCCGAAAGGCATAAAATTATATTGAAAAAGACCCCGTGGCGTCGAGAAAGCGGTGAATGGCTTTGCTTTCGTAGTGAGTGGCACTTGCCAATAACCCTTTGAAAGGTCAAATTTCGAAAAGAATGTAGCATGAGATAATTTCTCTAATAAGTCGTCTAAAAGAGGTAATGGTTCCGCATCGAATTTTGTAACTTTGTTTAACTTCCTGTAATCTACGCAAAGACGTATATTGTTGTCTTTCTTCCTAATGATTACCATAGAAGAAGAATATGGTGATGAAGATGGTTCAATTATATTTAATTGGAGCATATCATCCAATTCCTTATCAACCTTATCACGAAAGTGTAAAGGAATAGGATATGGGCGAACTCGAATCGGTGTATCGTCAGTCAGAATAATGTCATGTTGGATGACTGACGTATGACCTGGGATGTCAGTGAGGACATCCTCATACGTGTGTAGAATATTAGAGACTTGCTGACGTTGATCATCAGTAAGAGTAGATGAGATAGTAACATCATTCCATTTCTCAGTGGAATGGAGTGGTACAACTGGTATTGGTAGTTGTACATCATCGAAAGAAGATTCCTCTTCTTGGATGACTGACAAACTAGAATAGTGTTGAATAGGTGGTGTAGGATCGTCAGTTGCTTGGAACACCGATTGTAGATAATCAGGACGTGAGTAATACTCCTTCAACATGTTAATGTGGAAGGTTTTATGTTTGCCATTAACATCAACGATGTAGTCGACATCGGATATTCTTGAGATGATCCTGAAAGGACCTCTCCAGGTAATTAAAAGACGATTGTTATGCGCAGGGAGTAATACAAAAGCTTCATCACCAGGTATGAGCTGGCGAAGACGTCTATATTTGTTTGCAGATAGACGAGCTTTTTCTTTGGCATGTTCGGATGATGCAGTAGCTAGTCTACAAGCATCTATGATTTTCTTTCTAAGAGAGATCACATACTCATAAGAGGATTGAGTTTCCTCTTCAATATTCTCATCCACCAATAAGTCGTGGATTAACGACATCGGACCGCGTGGTTGCATGCCAAAAACAAGCTGGAACGGAGAAAACCCCGTTGCTTGATTTTGTACCTCGCGATACGCAAAGAGACAAGCGGGTAGGACCCGATCCCAGTCTTGGGGATGGTCTTGAGTCATCTTACCCAACAACTGCTTGAGTGTCCTATTGAGACGCTCAATTAACCCATTTGACATCGGATGATAAATAGAACTAAGAGATCTATCTATACCTAATGTCTTCATCACTTGAGACATGGATTCAGAAATGAACTGAACCCCATGATCCGACAAGATTTTCCGTGGAAAACCAATGCGTGAGAAGATTAACATCAATGCCTCTGCTACACTGGCAGATGAAGTGTTCTTGAGAGGGATGGCCTCAGGCCAACGAGTGCACATATCAATGCACGTAAGAATATGCGTATGCCCTCTAGCAGATGGAAGCATTGGACCAATAATGTCAATGGCCATTTTATCAAATGGTCTAATCGGGATGTCCGCAGCTTGAATAGGAGCCGCATGAAATGGACCCCGTACCTTAACTTCTTGACATATCAAACAGGACCGACAATAGAGAGTAACATCTCTATGGACGCCTGGCCAGTAGAATGCCGAAAGCACTCTGGATTTGGTACGCGAAAAACCCATATGGCCCGCACATTGCGAGTCATGAGCATGTCGTAATATACGAGATCTCATACAGGATGGGACAAGAATCTGAGAACATAAGGATAAATCCTTTTCCCGTATTACTCTAACCAAAATCCCATTTTTAAGTATAAAGTCATGTCTAGATTTTGCAAGTTTGTTGCTTGTATTCTTTTTGTTAACATACTGAAAGAATTTTTTTAATGAATTATCATTCTTTTGCAATGTTGCAAACAACTCCCGTGAAATAGGAGCATCATCATCACAAGTGGTATGAACTGTAGGTTCAATAGGTGTATCATGCGACATATTAGTAGCTTGCGCTCTAGTCACTACTGCATTTGCAGTTTGAATATGTCGCTCTTCCCATTCAGCAATTTGCTGTGGTGTACACTCTTTAATACCATGTATGCGACCAAGTATTACATCACAAATTGGGTTAGGCAGAAGACATGCTTGGATCTTTCCTGAAAAGAAAGGTGTGTTAAGATCAATAATAGCAGTGGGAAATGTTTCAATAGTGCCACCAAATGTTACACATTTGACAACCCGGCCCGTGGCACAACTTGGGTCGATCAGCGAAGTCCGGACACCGATTGTTGTACAACCTGAGTCAAATAGGAGAGAGCATGAAATATTATTGACAAATCCCTTGTGAAACTTAAGAGAGCCCTGTCCCTGGTGTACTGACGCAGCAGTGGCTGTACAGACTGCAGGCAGGCTAGGCAAGGTATGTCCGCAACGCAGCGTCGTGATCGCCTTAGGCTGGAAAAGAGTCGAGCATTCTGGGCAGTCTTTCACCTGGGAACAATCTAGAGAACAAGACATAGCATTGTGAGTTTCAGCTACTTTACCCTGTTCAATGTTAGCCTGTGTATCATTAAAAGCAACATTAGAATGTCTACCTGTATTATTCGACGATCTATCTCGTCGGCGCGATCGATTGTGATTTTTGTCATTAAAATTGCCATAATTGTCGTTTCTGCTAGAGTTAAAATTTGGATTAGTCCGATAATTTGTAGAATGATCGTTATGATGTTGGTTAAATGGTTTATTTCCAAAAAATTGTCTGTTTTGCGGACCCTGAGACCTTGATCTCCAGTTTTGTTTATTATAATGTCCTTGATTATTTTTAAAATAATTGTTACCAAAATCTCGCGATCTGTGAGTTTGGTTCCAAGAAACATTAAATGGAGCAGATTGTTGAAATTGCTTCCCTTTGTAAAAGTTATCATTGGTGAAATTATGATTATTTCCCTTATTGACATACCTATCAGCACTAAAAGAACGATTGCGTGAAAAATTGTTTTGTTGTGCTGCAAAAGCAACAGGCAATTCACTCTTAATCTGCGCGTTACTTAGATCCATGTTTGGGTGAGCAGTGCAAAAATTTTTTGCATGTTCTTCTAAATTTTTCATAGATAAAGGTTTCCGTTCGTGTAAAAATGCGAGAAATGTAGGGTTTACCGACGAAAGTACCTTATCGCGCATCAGTAAATCAAAGAGACCTTCATACGACTTTTCAATTTTGGATAATTCGATCCATCTTTCTAATGTTAGTCGTATCTGTGACAGAAAATCACTAAAATTTCTGCCAGATTGAGGTAGTAATGTGTGAAATTTCAAACGATATTCGTTTTCTGTCATTTGGAATTTTTGCAGAAGTGCTGCTCTAAGAGCATTGTAGTCATTTTTCTCACCAATGCTGGTGGTATGATAAACTGCTAATGCATCTCCTGTAAGTAATCTGGATAAATATGTACAGTATAGAGCTTTATCCACGTTATAAGACCCACAAGTGGCCTCAAACCTATCTAGGAAGAATATTACGTCATCAGACGGGGGATTAAATTTTGGTAATTTAAGGTGAATTTCCTTAAAATGATCCTGTCTGGATGAAGTGTGGCTTTCAAAAGTTCTCTGAGAATTAGCTTCCTGAGTTAACCTAAGTCTCTCATATTCTGACTCTGCTAATTTCAGTTCATGCTGTCGTTTTCTATCATTCTCTTCCATCTCAAGCTGAAGTCGTTTTGTGTTTTGTTCAGCTATTAATCTCCTTTCTTCTATTTCTTTTTGTTTCTGTTCCATTTCCTTGTGTTTAACTTCCATTTCTTTTTCAGCTATTAATCTTTTTTCTTCCATTTCTTTTCTAAGTCTTTCTTCAGACTCCTTTTGCTTCTGTTCTGCCTCTCGCTGAAATCGTTTCTCTTCCAATTCAGCGGCTAATCTCATTTTTTTCTCCTCTTCCTCAGCCATAAATTTCCTCTTCTTCTCTTGTTCCTCAGCCTCAATCCGTTTTTGATCTGCTTCAAATTTCATCTTCTTCTCATGTTCCTCAGCCTCAATCCGTTTTTGATCTGCCTCAAATTTCAAATTTTCCAAACGTAAAGTTTCTAACCTTCTCTGATCAGCTTCTATTTCTTGAGCTTTCTTATATTCTGACATAGCGAATTGTCTTACCTCTTCAGCAGGTATTTGCAAAGCTTTTGCTTGCTTAATGAAATAGTCTAAGGTAGCCATTTCAATATTATTATGTAATAATACTATTTAAAAGTGTTACTACAACTAGTGTTCTTCGTTCCTGTTCTAGAACGGTAAAATCAATTTATATAATAGGCAATAATATTAATAATTAATAATGTACTTTATAACATGAAATGATGTGAAAGCAATAACGTGACAGACAATAGCACAATAATGACACGACAAGATATTCAAAACAAACGAAGACGTTCGCAGAAATCCAATTAAAATAAAATGAGAAACTAAAATGGAATGTCGTAAAGAATTACGATGATAACTGCGATTAAATTCAACAAGACAATAGACACCACAGTGTAAAAACAAAGGTTTTGTAAAAAACTAAACGACAGGAAAGGTGAGACGGACAATAATCACATACAAAATTCATCATAAAACTAAGGCACAAGTAAAAATAGCTACCAAAAACAACAAGTAAACGTGACACTACAGCTAAAACAGACAGGTGTCACAGACCACCAGACACAGTGGACCTAGAATCCTTCTACGCTCACGCGTAGGAACATTCCACTGCGGGAAGTCTGCAAAATAATGTCCTACAGAACGTCTGACGAAGAGCCCGAATTGACTTCGAGATGGATCTCGTTCGTCAGATCTACCTCCCAACCTCCCGCGAAGAATACACAAAACATAACACATAACATAGAAAATATATAAGTGGACATAATCAATTAAGGCACAGCTAATAGTAATAAAGGGTATAACGGATACAAGTTATACTTAGCTCGCGTGCAGGTAAAAATCAAAGTGCCTTGTCCCCGTGTATGTACGTAAGAGGATGCAATACTTCGCTCTGCGTATATCAAACTAGCTCGCACGTAATAATGATGAAGAGATGATCTCCAAGTAATCAGTCACTGTGAAACTTGACGTGGAGGTTGATTGAAGACCTTGAGCATTTGAGTTGATTTTGATTCATATTCCGCTAGGATCCAAATTGAGATGATGTCGCCTTGAAAGTAAAAATTCTTCTTTTCAAACGATCAATTGGATGGGTACGTTCCTGAAATTACTTCCAGACCGCACTGGCCTACCAGTTATTGTTGGTGTCGTTTTCATAGTGATGAATTGAAACGCGAATGGTTACAATGGAATAAATGTCAACAATGTCTTTCAAACGAAAAACCAACAATGTATCTTGAATTGTGTGAACTGGTCAAGTATTGGCAGCACACGAGTCGTTGGTAACTTTACATAGATTTTATTCACCAGGACACGAAGTGGACAAGACGGACATCGTCACAGGCGCAAAGATCACACGACAACATATTGATTATTACTGCTAAAGTTCCTGAAGATTCTCTTCTAGTAAAGACCTCTGTCCATAGACTAAGGATTACAAAACTGTTACCGTATAATATCCTTCTCAGTCACGACCGTTGACCTTCTTTCAAGGACGTCTATCATGGTAACGTATACATACTCTGGGGTGAAATCTTCCATATTACATTTGTTAAAATTCCCAGACGTTCTTCATACATAGCGTTGTACATCATATAATTTTCACACAAAGTCATATACGATAATCCTAACAGTAAAGGCTTTCAGTTGGCTAACCTCTCTTTACATCCAAGCCACGACTTTGGCATTGAAGCATGTACGGCATATAAAACATGTGCGTAAGATAAACAATATAACTTCTTCTACTCGTAGGAATTCTCCGTCTACGATTCAAATCTTAAAGGCAAGCGACTCTGTAGATCCATTCTAGGAACATCTTAATTCCCGCTAGACTAGTATTAGAGCGGCCTTTTTTCATACAGCATTAAAATAAGAAGTGGGACGATAACTCACGTGACATTCCTGATATTGGTTTCGACCTGAAGACCAATACAGATCACTAGAATAAATGGCTTCCTTAAAAATGCCATTGAATACGAAATATAAAATTACTATCATGGACACAAGCCAGTTCCATGTTTCCACTTCAAAACATGACGTCACAAACTACTCAACTAGGTTACACGTGCGTCCAAAGCAACACTCACTGCTTTGTGCACGTCAGTGCGCGAATCATTCGACCGCACAAATAATATAACTACATAAAACTGGTGCGTACATTTGGTAGGACCGACGACTACCCCCTTAGGTAATAAATGTACGTAACACCATCGTTGACGGTTTTCAAACGGCTGTGGACTAGGAGGTCCCTCAAATTTTTATCCCGTCTATATGCCAGCAAGGGTGGCTCACTAAACACTTCCCGCGCCTCTGGGTCAGCTTGGAGGAGAGGCAGGTGACGATACAGGGTCATTTTGACAGCAGTGTTGTGAGGGTGATAGGTCATTATTAACTTGACTCTATCAGAGGAGGTGTTTTGGCGGGGTTTAGGGGCCTCTAGACGTGAGATAGGGAGAACACGCTCTAAGGCAGAGGTAAGAACATCCTCTGGATACTGTCTGTTACGAAAGAAGTCCAACGTTTCTTTTTATTTTTCATTTATTTTTTTTATTTTATTTTATTTCATAATTTTTATTTTTATTATTTTTTATTTATTTTTTTTTTTTATTTAATTATTTTTTTTTAATTTTTTTTTTTTATATTTATTTATTTTTTAAATCGCTTTCCCTCACTTTATATATTTTAAATTTTTTTTCTCCTCACTCTTTTCCGGTCCTTATTTTCATTATTTCTTATTTTTTGTTTTTAATGTACTATCGACTTCCGCTTTCCGGTTTAGTGGCAGCCATCTTGCTTCTGTGACTGGACATGTGACTGGACTTAAGGGAGTTGTTTTTCTCTTATTTTTATAGTTTCATGTTCTCTACTTAATTCTCGTTTTCTTTCTTTCCCTCCTGTCTCTTGTTTGTCTGTCCCTGACGAAGGCCTTGTGGACGCAACGTAGGTTTTTCTTGTCCTTTCTCCTTGTAAGACGTATTACTATTTGTGTTTTTTTTTTCCCATTCTACTGTTTTACCCCCGTCCTACGGCAGTTCTCCTCATATACTTATATCAAACCAGTTTTATAGTGTTGACGGCAGGATATGCCTGGGAGGAGTTTTTTGTCGATGAAATCTAAACAACGTTTAAAGGACAAATCCTATTGCACGAAAAGATACAAGTTTATACAAATACAGACTGCCCAAGTAAACAATCTAGTGTGTTAATTTATTACTTTAACAAAGCACACGAATCTCTAAAAACAAAACCACAAAGAAAAAGAACACCATTAATATTGCTTAGTATGGTTTGGTATATGCTTAAAAAATAATGTTGCTTTATTTCGCATTAAAATATGCACAACACTTAATTATTATGATTGCTCACAACTTTGTTTTTTCCCTTGCAAGACAATTACCTCCCTTACATATATTATGCTACATGTTTACAGGATTTACAGGATTCAGAGTTTCATTCCAGTCTCTAAACACATCACTGACCCATCTAGAGATTTGTCTACAATTTGCTCTATGATGTGATATTAAATAACATCTTCTGTCATTATGATTAATAAGCTGAATTAAAATTTAATCCAGAGTGTTGAAGAACTAGTTGTCAACATCCCATCTTACTAGTACTATATATTCAGACAATATTATATTTTAAGTAAGACTTCACACATAAGCAGAAAGTATTTTTAACTTACTGGTTCTGTCAGAGACTTAATTGGAAACTGATTAATACAACTGGACACAATAATCAAAATCTATATACAATGTTTACGATGACAATATATTTAAGTCTTCACACCAGTTCAAAACGTCACGAAAAGTGATAATATAAAATCTAAAATAAGGGAAAGGGGTGAGAAATGGTGAATGTAATAATGACTGTTGGTTTCTAGTAAGGCACTATTGTAGCAAAAGGTAACCCAAGAGCTGTGGAGATCTACTTAAGAAACAATGAGCTCTCTAAAGCTCTACCTAGATAAAATCATGTCTGTTTTCAGGTTTCCGTATATTTTTAATTTAGAAAGTGTAGAGCCTGGATGTACATTTTTTCTCTGCCAGATAATCTGTTTCGTATAGTCCCATCAACAGAGTGGCAGAACAT
This sequence comes from Oreohelix idahoensis, assembly GCA_024509875.1. Lineage (NCBI taxonomy): Eukaryota > Metazoa > Mollusca > Gastropoda > Stylommatophora > Oreohelicidae > Oreohelix > Oreohelix idahoensis. The sequence goes on from JAMPIV010021694.1 coordinate 201,713, forward strand.
TCACAAAAAATTATATTTTACCGAAATGTCAACTTTACTTTAAAGAAAAGATCACGTTCCTATCTCACACAGTTTATAATTTTAGTGAATTTTCGTAACCGACCTATTCTGAGTTTTCAGTAGGAAAAGGATGAGGGGGTGGGGGAAATACCTGTAATCCTGAGGATACTAGACTTTTAAATGTCAGTGACAGAGAGCTGAAGAAAGTAATATGAACTTACTGGTACTGTAAGAGACTAGCTAAGAAACTAGTTAGTACAACTGAATACAATAATACAAATCTATGTACTGGTACTGTCAGAGACTAGCTAAGAAACTAGTTAGTACAGCTGAATACAATAATACAAATCTATGTACTGGTACTCTCAGAGACTAGCTAAAAAACTAGTTAGTACAGCTGAATACAATAATACAAATCTATGTACTGGTACTGTCAGAGACTAGCTAAGAAACTAGTTAGTACAGCTGAATACAATAATACAAATCTATGTACTGGTACTGTCGGAGACTAACTAAGAAACTAGTTAGTACAACTGAATACAATAATACAAATCTATGTACTGGTACTGTCGGAGACTAACTAAGAAACTAGTTAGTACAGCTGAATACAATAATGCAAATCTATGTACTGGTACTAGCTGTTGAGGATTGTTTCGGGGTTTGCAAGCATGTAAATGGTTGCAGACATTCGCATGGTTGCACCACGAACCACCTCATCTGAATTAGTACTGGAAAATCGCGCATATCAATGTATGACGCGTTGAACCTAGTAACGGCAGTCTATGTATGGCCGTAGTGCCGTCCGGCAGTGTTTAGATGTGTGGCAAAGCCACTTTTTCAGTGTATAATGTGTGTGGCATGGCCACTAATTCAGAATGTGTAAAATATGTGATATAATCACTTTGAAATAGAATAGCGTATATCCGTACAGATAATGCTTTGCAAGCAATAAATGTAAAAGTATAGGACCAGAGAGTCCAGAATTTAAACTCGAATATCGTGGGACACGATCGCAGTTGATAATAATATATGGCAGTTAAAGCCTGACTATGGAAGCCAAAAGTATTTCAATAAATCAGACATAGACGTAAAGTGTAAATTAATATGGGACATCACTAGTATTAAGAAGTGATAGTTATTCCAAGATACGGATTTTAAAAGGGAGTTGGTTGCAGACTCTGAAACGCAATATAAGTAACGGTTAGAAGACAGACGTGCGATGTCTGCAAGGATGGAACTTTATTAGATCCTAGAACTATGTAAATGCCAAGTCTTAATTGTGTGATAACGTTTTCTGTATTCATTTGAAAAGAGGACATGCATTAAATATACAGTCGTCGTAGAACTTGACTTATTGCCTGACCTGTTAAAGTTCAAAAGTGTGCTGTGACTGTTGGTTTAACCCTTGCAAGGTCAGTCCAGACTAGAACAGTTGTCGACAATAATAATAATAATGAAACAACACTGCTGGAGAATATTAATATGAAGTTTAATAAAAAAGACACTGAATCATCATCATCATCATCAGTTGCCATCTCCACAACGAAGGTTGGCTGTAATGGATCTCCAACGTCTTCTGTCTCTTGTCTTGGTGGTGCACTCTGATAGGCTCTTTCCTGTCCATCTCTTGATGTTGTCTTCCCACTTATAGCGCTGTCTTCCCCTTGCACGTTTGCCTTCAACTCTCCCTTCTGTTATGGTCTTCTGCAAGGTGTTATGCCTTTTTATGTGGCCAAAGTATTTTAGCTGTCGAACTTTGACCTCCCTCATTAGTTCTCTTTTCATACCTAGATTTTCTAGGACCTCCTTATTTGTTTTCATCTCTTTCCATGAGATACGCCCCATTCTTCTATATATCCACATTTCAAGAGCCTCAATTCTTTCTTCCAACTGCTTATTCATCGTCCATGTTTCTGCACCATACAGAAATGCAGAATATATATAACACTTTATGATTCTCAGTTTTAATTTGTGAGATAACTGTTTGGATGTCAGTATATGTTTCATGTTGTTGAATGTAGCTTTGGCCATTCCTATTCTCTTCTTGATTTCTGTTTCACATCTGCCATCTTCTGTTATTATATGACCGAGATATACGTAGCTCTTGACTTGTTCCAGGATTTCCCCATTTACGCTTATCTTTAATGTGGGTTTATCGTCTGTTTTGCTAATTATCATAGTTTTTGTTTTCTCAATATTAATGTCGAGTCCATATTCCTGACTTATACTGTTCACTTGCTTCACTAGTTCTTGTAACTCCTGTTCGCTTTCAGCTAACAACACGGTATCATCTACATATCTAAGGTTGTTTATTGACCTTCCACTGATGTTCAGTCCTGGTATTTCTTGTATCTGTTTGAAAATTTTTTCGGTGTATAAATTAAATAGGCAGGGGGACAGCACACAACCTTGTCTGACACCTCTTTTTATGTCTATGTATGGTGAATAATTCCTTCCAGATCTTACTGTGGCAGTTTGCTCCCAATAAAGGTTACTGAGTATTCTTATATCTTTTCCATCAATACCTATGTCTTCGAGGCATTCAATTATTTTCTCATGATGGACTCTGTCAAAAGCCTTCTTATAGTCAATGAAGCACATATACATACTTTTTTGGACCGCTGTATATTTTTCTGCTAATATTCTTAGGCAAAATATTGCCTCTCTTGTTCCACTGTTCCGTCTAAAACCAAACTGCTCTTCCTGGATTTCGCTGTCTACTTTACTTTTTATTCTTTCCTGTATGATTTTGAGCAGTATCTTAATTGCATGACTCATCAGGCTGATTGTTCTGAAGTCTGAGCATTCTGTTGCATTTGGTTTTTTGGGCAATGTTATAAAAACTGATGTCTTCATGTCGTGTGGTATATATCCTGTATTGTATACATCGTTGCATATTTCTGTGATTGTATCTATACCAAAGCTCTCCAGAGCTTCTATCATTTCAATTTTTATGTTATCCATGCCTGCTGATTTTCCTTTTTGTATCATATGAATGGCATTCTCTACTTCTGATCTGAGAATGTTTGGGCCTTCATTAGAATCTGGTGATGGTTTTTTACCTCTGTTGTCCTCGAATAATTCTTTTACGTATTCTGCCCATCTGTTTGATATGTCTTTCTCATCAAGTAATATTACACCATTTTTGTTCTTGATACAGCTTCCTCCTTGTGCAAACCGTGACCGATTTGATAATTTCTTTATTTCTTCATGCATATCTCTTGTCCTGTGCTTTGCTTCCAAGTCTTCTATTTCCTTGCATTTTGTTTCTATCCACCGTTCTTTTGCTTCTCTACACATAGTACGTATGTCATTGTCTATTGTTTTATATTCTGGAGTGTTTTTTGCTTTCTTTCTTTCGGTCATTTTATTCAAGATGTCATCTGTCATCCAAATTTGATTTTTCTTAGACTCCTTTTTAGGTAAATTTGCATTTGCTGATTGTATGCTTGTTTTTAAGCATTCCCATTTTGCGGTTGCTTTTTCTTCTGGGTTTTCTCTTCTATACTGCTCCATGCTTTCTGTCAATAATTGTTGATATTTATTTTTGACGTCGATTAAATATTTCTGTTTTATATCTGGTTGTTTCAGCGCTGATATTTCTATCTGGGGTTCCTCCTGTCTTCTGTTTCCTGCTCTTTTCAGCTTTATATTTACTTTGATGATGACTGGATTGTGATCTGAATTTATGTCGGCGCCAGGATATGTCTTTGCACTTGTGACACTGTTCTTAAATCTATGTTTTATCATGATATAGTCGATTTGATTTCGTGTTATATCTCCTGGGCTTTTCCATGTGTATAATTTCCTTGGTTGGTGTTCAAAAAAGGTGTTACATATGACCAGCTGGTTTTCTTCACAGAACTGGATAAGTCTGTCTCCTCTATCATTTCTTGTCCCTAATCCATACTGTCCTACTATTTTCTTGTATTTTCCTTTTCCTACTTTTGCATTCATATCACCCATTACTATCAACACATCTGTTGATTTGACTGGTTTAAGTGTGTGTTGTAGCTCTTCATAGTATTCTTCTATTTCTTCCTCGCTGTGATCTTTAGTTGGTGCATAAGTTTGTAAGATTGATATGTCGAATGGCTTGCTCTCATTTTTAGTAACATCATTCTGTCATTGTGTGTCCAGTATCCACATACGTATTTTTCTAACTCCTTCTTTATCAACATTCCTACCCCTCTTTCATGTTTTTCTCCGCCTGAGTGTATAAGCGTGTACTGGTCTCTTTTTATGTAGCCTGTATCCAAAAGTCTTGCCTCTGCAACTCCCAGTATATCGAGTTTCATGTCTGTTGCTTCTAATATAAGATTGTCAAGCTTTCCTTCTCCGTTCAGAGTTCTAACATTCCATGTTCCTATTTTTAGGCTTCTCCTACTAGTTTTTAGGTGGTCTTTCTCAGAATGCTCCCTTTCAACAGAATTTAAGGAACACTCGTCATTATGTACTTCCTTACTCATTAGAGGAGTTGCCTCTTCCCTGTTAATTTGTACAGTAGATTCTTCCCCAGGGGACAGAGAGTTCTCTACATATCGTTTCTTATCTTGTTGTTGTGATCCCATTACGTTCTGTAGGAAGTACGTGGTAAGGCCCCAATCTCTTCCACGGTGGCTAGCCATTGTCTTTTTCTATGTCCGACACGCCTCTAGTGCGCCACACACTTTGCTGTTTCGCTTTGCGAGCCGTTGATCTTCTCAGATTCCTCCGCCTCACTCACCGTCTCAGTCTTTGTGTACTAGGGATGGACATTCCCTTGAGTAAGATTGCTCCTACTCCACCCATGTAGTTTAGCCAGTCAGCCAAGACTGTTGCCCGCGATGTGGCCACCGCCGTACACAAGCGGTATTCGAGGAGCCATACATGAGCTAGATAAAGAGAGGAGAACCAAATAGGATCCTGACTATCCTAAAAAGGACTGAATCAAACAGTATTTAAATCACACAAAGATGGCTCTTAAACTGCAACAGAACTATGAACCGAAATAGTAGAGATGAATCAAACTACTCTAAGAAGTATTATATAGCAACCCAATAACTCATGCCCATTGGAACTGAATCTTCTAATAACAACTAATAAACAATATCCTTAATATCTGGTGTCAGAAGAAAGTTACGTAACATCTGGTGGTCAGAAGTGTAGAATTCATCTTCTCCGTTACCCGATTTGACGAACTAACGTTCATGGATAGGCTCAAGTTGGGAACATTTTGGTTGAAACAACATTGAGACCATTCTAGTTCTAAACAGTCAAAGTCACAGTGGAAATTCAATAGTTCGAAGAATTTCATTCAAGATTCAAGGCAATCTGGCAACTCGAGTACGCAGACAAACCTACGAATGTCAAGGTCGAATCAAGTTTCCTGCTAACTGTCAAATGTCAGCGCTGAGTCAACTTGATTGTGTTTCATCGAAGTGTTGATCTTGAACCGACACAGAGAAAAGTGAAGACCAGTCATACTTTTGCTGTACGTCCAGATCTACCGGTGAGGCAAGTCGAGGAATCTTGTTCGATACCATAGTCGAACATATTGGCTTCTATCAAACGGACATCTGCTCAAGGGGACAAGTCAAACAGCTGTTGCGATCTTGGTGTGGTTTTGCACACTTCACATTGGCAGGACCAAATTAAGATAAGTTCTTGATTGAATTAGAGCGCCTGACTATTTTAGGTTGTCCATTAAGCTAGCTTTGGCCTTCAGTCTACTCCACTGTCACTTGCCTGTCATGTTTGCAGTTCTATTTATCATTATGTGTATACAATCTATATTTCGTGTAAATCCGTGGGAAGGTTGGAAAAGAAAGGGCTTATCATTACTTGTCTGTTTCCTTTGGAAAAATACAAGTAATGATAACGAATATTAGGGTTTAATGCTTGTATTTGCTGACTGAAGATCTAACTTTTTTATTATTTTTTTTTTGCAGTTAGGATATAAATTAACTGAAGCTTCAGTTCGCAGTACAACCATATTTTTTTTGTGCTTAGTTGTTACGTCACGTTACTACGTCACTTTATTTGCATAACCTAGTTTCCGTAGTGTTTACAATTTTATTCATTTGTGATCTGAAATTTATCTGTCTAATTGTTAGTTTAAGGACGACTTTGTATCGTTAATTTTTGTAATGTTATTTTAAACATTTTTTTTCCTCTGATTAATATGTCTATGTTCTACTTAGTTGCTTTCTATCTGTTTGGTAGTGTCGTATAACTGAACATATCACTTCATTGTATCCCATTTTCTTGTGCCATCCATCGTCCATTGTCACCTGTGCTTGTCTCTGGCTTACATTGAATATCATAGTTACTTTGGATTAATTGATCTCTTAAGGTCATAATATGTTTATTGATAAATAATATACTACTGTGATTTAATGAGAAACTTATAACCATGACTAAATAGAGGGAATGTCTTGACATTGGGTGGAATGCCAAAACTCATTTCGCTATAAGAGAACAAGAGTTATTAAGGATAAACCAAGGTGCAGAGTTGAGAATACAATCCCTTGTTCGTGATGTGACGAAATTGAGAAACGAGTTGAAAGAGAAGGATAAAGAGAAAGTAAACCAAAATGCGGAGGTCAGAATAAAGGGTCTTATTCGTGATATGGTGAAATTGAGACTTGAGCTGAGAGAGAAGAAGGATAAAGAACAATCTCTTACTCAGGAGTTGGTTACTGTGAAAGCAGAATACGAGAATTTTAAATGTAAGGCCAAAACTTATGTAGAGTCTGATACATTGTGTGCTCTCAGAAAAGAGAACTCTGAACTCAGGGATAATATTAAACGACTAAGCGACAGAAACAAGGAGTTTCAATTTAGTAAGTCAGAACTTAGTAAACCTATTCCTGATTTGGAATTGGGGAATTTAAAACAGGAGATCAGGTATGAGAATGATAAGGAAAGGGCTCTTATCAGTGAGCTGGAACAAGTAAAGATAGACTATGAGAAATTCAAAAGTTGAGGCCCAGAAACGTGTAGATTCCAAGATGGTCCAGATTATTGGTCTATTAGATGAGAATGAAGATCTATTAATACTTCAGGAGAAACAAATAGGATTGCCCGATAAAGTTGCGGATCTTAAGAAAAGCCATTATATCGCTATTGAAGCACTACAACGTGAACTTATACAAGAAAAGGCAAAGAATATGGAAAGTGTCAGTAGACACTCTATAGAAATTGAACAACTGACTAAAACTGCTGCTGCAGAACACAAAGTTAAAGATTTAGAGATCGTTAAATTACATCGAAGTGTAGATGTTTTATTAGATATCATATCACAGGAACATGTATTGCCATCAGATGGAGTTGGTTTAGTTGTTAAATTGGGTTACCGTGATATTTTACCACACCCAAATGACTGTGCAGAAGCATAGCATTTCAAATGCTAAACTTAGTGATGATACAGATCGCTCTCATAAGAGTGATATTCGACTTCCAGCATTCAATGCTAAGATTAAGTTACAACGAGGTAACAGTCGATTATTCAGAGGAAAATATAGCTTTCCTCGTCAGGATTCTTATGTCAGGGTTTCCTGTGGTAACCATTCTGATTCTCATGATGGTGGATCTTGGCGTAAGGCCAGTGCTAGGTATGTCACTATGGAAAAATGTCCACCACAAGAAAGTAATAATAGTAAACTAGATATTAAACTAGATACCCTTAAGGGTGATGAACAGACGTTTTTCCATGAGACCAAACTTTATGAGAATAATTGTTATTGTGATAGTCACAATGATCGTATTAGTGGTGTTACAACTATTGACACGAAAGATACGACATATCAGGGGGACACTCCTCAGCTACAACATGAGACATCTATTAATATGGAGGATGTCGTTCATACTGGTTCTATTTATTTTGATGGAAATTGCCATGAACAGCTTTGTCTTCAAAAGACACTCAATGCTGATGGTGGGGAGGCATCGACTGTACCTTCCGGTCGGTCCGTCATGTCATGCTTAAATACGACAGGTCAGATTGACAGACATCAGGTTACACCCGATGGTAATGAGCTACGACATGTGAAATCTGCTCATTTGGGAGTTGTTGATAAGCATACTTGTTCAGATGATCACAAGTATAACCATGATCATACCACCACTACGACATGTAAGGAACCATGTGTACGTAATAACACTTCCGTGCGCTTGACTTGCACTACACATGATAGGTTCAATGATTCTCGGGCTCAGTTCAGACCTGGCCGAGATTATATTTCATTGAATCGCACTGTTTTGGTGCGCAATTTACCTTCTAGTGTTACTTGGTATACACTTAGAAAATTTTTTCAACGTGTCGGAGATGTTGAATTTGTTCGTATGTTCGAACTTCAACATTCCTCTCATCAGCTAGCGTTTGTTCGCTTTTCGAGCTATTATGATGCTCGTAAGGCTGTAAGATTCAAAAATGGTTCTCGTTTTGCAGACCATTATTTAGATGTGCAACAAGCACGCAATTCTACACCACGCACTTTATAGTTGCGTTGGACTATCTATTTTCTTCTGTCTTTGGATGTTTTATTCTTTTATACATCCATATTCTGTTGTGCTACTTTCTATATCGTTATGCACATGATATTTATTTCAGTAATCTCAGACATTACTTTCATTTATGATATTTTCTCTGATTATACTTGTTATCAGTGCTACTTGCATTATTTTTGCTGACTTCACTGATCTCCACATTTTGTCATTATTGCTTTGTGTAACGATCATTCGTTACTTTTGTGCGCATTATGCGCCGCCTTCTTGGCGATCGAAAAGATGTCATCACATAGGTCATCTTAGACTTAATTAATTTCTATCTGCTCCTTTGTCTGGACTGCTAGCCAAAGATAGTCCAAAAAAAATATAATGGATATCGCATTATGATGGCACTTTGATTAAATTCAAGAAGTTATTTGAAAATCCTCCTATTTTATTGTTGCCAAACTTATCTTACTGTTGCCAGACCTACACATTACATGTGTAATTCACAGATGCGTAAAATTATGGCATCGGGAGCAACAGTCCACTTACTTTCATCACTTCCTGAACGATGCGTAACGCGAGAATACACCGATGGTTCCTGCTACTACAAGAGTTCTCGTTCACCATCGTACCGATTTCTGGAATAGACAACAACTTCGCGGACTTGTTGTCTAGAAATTTTTCTTCACAGGAATGACTTTAACATTAATTTGTTAATATTACAAAATTTGAGATATGTGATTTTGTGAATTACATTTTAATTAATGAGATGTTAATTTAGTTATACCATAGTTGACATGAGTGAACATTCATAAATTATATTCGTGTACATCTTCTCCACCACTCTCACACGTGCCACGAGTGTCACATTTGGGATCGAGGGGGATGATGTTGAGGATTGTTTCGGGGTTTGCAAGCATGTGAATGGTTGCAGACATTCGCATGGTTGCACCACGAACCACCTCATCTGAATTAGTACTGGAAAATCGCGCATATCGATGTATGACGCGTTGAACCTAGTAACGGCAGTCTATGTATGGCCGTAGTACCGTCCGGCAGTGTTTAGATGTGTGGCAGAGCCACTTCTTCAGTGTATAATGTGTGTGGCATGGCCACTAATTCAGAATGTGTAAAATATGTGATATAATCACTTTGAAATAGAATAGCGTATATCCGTACAGATAATGCTTTGGAAGCAATAAATGTAAAAGTATAGGACCAGAAAGTCCAGAGTTTAAACGCGAATATCGTGGAACACGATCGCAGTTGATAATAATATATGGCAGTTAAAGCCTTGCTATGGATGCCAAAAGTATTTGAATAAATTAGACATAGACGTAAAGTGTAAATTAATATGGGACATCACTAGTATTAAGAAGTGATAGTTATTCCAAGATACGGATTTTAAAAGGGAGTTGGTTGCAGACTCTGAAACGCAATATAAGTAACGGTTAGAAGACAGACGTGCGATGTCTGCACGGATGGAACTTTATTAGATCCTAGAACTATGTAAATGCCAAGTCTTAATTGTGTGATAACGTTTTCTGTATTCATTTGAAAATAGGACATGTATTAAATATTCAGTCGTCGTATAACTTGACTTATTGTCTGAATTGTTCAAGTTCAAAAGTGTGCTGTGACTGTTGGTTTAAACCTTGCAAGGTCAGTCCAGACTAGAACATTTGTCGACAATAATAGAAATAATGAAACAACACTGCTGGAGAATATTAATATGAAGCTTAATAAAAAGACACTGAATCAAACAGTATTTAAATCACACAAAGATGGCTCTTAAACTGCAACAGAACTATGAATCGAAATAGTAGAGATGAATCAAACTACTCTAAGAAGTATTGTATAGCAACCCAATAACTCATGTCCATTGGAACTGAATCTTCTAATAATAACTAATAAACAATATCCTTAATATCTGGTGTCAGAAGAAAGTTCCGTAACACTGTCAGAGAAAAGCTAAGAAACTAGTTAGTACAACTGAATACAATAATACAAATCTATGTACTGGTACTGTCAGAGACTAACTAAGAAACTAGTTAGTACAACTGAATACAATAATACAAATCTATGTACTGGTACTGTCAGAGACTAACTAAGAAACTAGTTAGTACAACTCAATACAATAATACAAATCTATGTACTGGTACTGTCGGAGACTGGCTAAGAAACTAATTAGTACAACTGAATACAATAATACAAATCTATGCACTGGTACTTTCAGAGACTGGCTAAGAAACTAGTTAGTACAACTGAGTACAATAATACAAATATATGTACTGGTACTTTCAGAGACTAGCTTACAGCAACACAAATCTCTCTACTTTACTTGCCTATTTAGTTTTCGATTGACCTCGTGTTATCTTGTCATTGTCGTAATGATCGTTTTCTGTCGTTTGTGTTTCTATACTTATTATTTCACCTATATTTCCCCACTCTGTTTTGCCGTTTTCTCTTTACTCTTTATCACCATTATCCATCAATTCCTGAAGGCGCATAGACCTACTCAAAATGTGTGTCAGTGTTACCGATTACTCAAAATGTGTGTCAGTGTTACCGATTGTTTATCTTTACTGGACTGTCTATCTCTCTATCTGTCTTATCTCTTTTTCTCTTTCTCTGTCTGTCTGACTGTCTGTCTGTCTGTCTATCTCTATCTATCTATCTATCTATCTATCTATCTATCTATCTATCTATCTATCTATCTATCTATCTATCTATCTATCTATCTATCTATCTATCTATCTATCTATCTATCTATCTATCTATCTAAATATCTATCTATCTAATTGTCTGTCTGTCTGCCTGTCTGTCTGTCAGTCAGTCTGTCTGTCTATATATATATATATATATATATATATATATATATATATATATATATCTATATATCCACCTCCCTCCCTCTTTCTCTCTCTCTCTCTCTCTCTCTCTCTCTCTCTCTCTCTCTCTCTAGGATCGACCTGTTTAGCATACTCTGGAGCCTATTTATGGAACAGCCTTCCACAACACCTAAAAAGCCTACCTACACAATATTCATTTAACAAAGCACTTTTCAAACACTTCCTCAACACTGATTATCTACCCCGATAGAAAAAGCATTTGCCTGTCAACATCTCATCCATAGGTCAACATTTCCTTTCCTCTTCCGCTCGTTTTTTGTGAATAATTTGATTTATATCCATGTAATATTATTATATTCACTTTAAAATATTATTATATTATGTAATGTATGTGAGAATGCACCAGCATACCACTGTACTTTAGAAATGTAAGTCGTGAGAATGTACCCGCATACCACTGTACTTTAGAAATGTGAATGTTTTTGTTTGCTTGGATGATGTATACGAGAATAAGCAGATATTACATAATTTTTTTTTAACTGCTTAAAGACTTTACCTGCCACAGAAGTGCGTAAGAAAGTGTTATTATTATTATTATTTCATTTTCTACCAAGAATTGGTGGATATAAGCGAGAATGTGTTTATATAATTTTTGTATTGATGATTGGATGACACATTCAACAATACGGCTTAATTGTAGACAGTTTGACCGCATGAGTGAGTGTCGGTATACAGAATTATTTATTTTTATTTATTGTTTTGTTTTATTTATTATATTATAACTTTTTTCCCAATTACTATCTTGTTTGTTAAAAAAACCTACTCATTTTTTATTATGATTGCATACTGTAAATGAGTGCTGTTATGTTATCTTTATAATGTTGGATGCATTTTATTTAATGCTTAAAGTATCATGTGGGAATGAAAGGATATAGTATGCAAGATAAATATGAGTGGAAGGGCAGAATGTTAGACGGGCCTTCGCGCCCAATTCTTAACCCTTCGAAAATAAAGTTCTTTCGTTCGTTCGTACTCCTTACTTCTTCCATCGTCTCCCTTGGTTTATGCATCTCATCTATTACCTCTTATCTCATAATCTTTGCCTTTCCATGCCGCTCCTTTTCTCTTCATTTACCGTTATTTCCCGTATTTCTCTCTTCATCTGGACTCGTCGATCCGAATCTTTTCCACTACTACTTCTCTTATTTCTCTCTATATACAGTATCGGCTCTGAGATCGGTTATCTCTTTGATCTCTACTTCATCTTGTTCTCCTTGTTCTTCGACTTTTTGTATTTTCTATCGATATATCTGCAAAGTGCAGCTATATCTGTCTCGTCCCCCATTTCACCGCAATTTCTTCGTCCATGGGACCTTCTTTCCTTGTCCCAACGACTACCATCGATATCTTCGTCAGACTCTGACCAGTCTGAGTACCCTAATATGGACGTGTCTAAATATTTTTGTCTTCTCCTGTTATGTCTATGATTCACTTTGTCTACTTCTCCTGTTATGTCTATGATTGACTGTCTACTTCTCCTGTTATGTCTATGATCGACTTTGTCTACTTCTCTTGCCCTACTTTTTCTATTTGGTCTCACCTCTAACTGTGTCGTATTTCTCAACTTTGCCAGGCACCTATCATAATCGGACGAATCGTCTGATGACGTCCAATACCTCTTCGTCACTCGTCTAATCCCTTGCTCCATCACTTCCTGTGCCTATGCATCTTCTGCTGCGGTTTCCTCACCCTCCTGAGAGTCTCCCTGTGAACTGTCTTGTTCTCTTAATCTCTCTTCTCTATCTTGTAATCTTTGCTCATATTCCATCTTTGGTATGTCTGCCTCATTTTCCGAGTTATCCCACTCGGTTCTCAATCTTCGTATCTCCTCCGAAATATCATTATCCTACATATTGTCATGTGCATCCTGCGTAGGCACTATCCTGTCTTCCTCCGGCGTATCTCGTCTTTTTTCTTCTTGTTCTTGGTATGTGTTTTGTGGGGGTGGGGTTAACCAACTTAGTTTTATCCCGGGTTTTTCCACATGCATTCCTGCAGTTGTTGCGATCTGCCTACTCCTTGGTGGTTGTCTATGTTCTCCGCTAGAAGTGTTTTCCTGTGATGTGCACTTCTTGCTTTGGTCCGGTACTTCCGTTTGTGTGCCGACGCCTCTCCTTGTTTTCTGTTTGCATACCAACACTAACCATTCGTCTCTGCGTATTGTCCTGTCTCTTGATTGCTGTCCTATCCTGAATGTTCCATGGTCTATTGCTAGGACTTTCATATTCTGTTGTAAACCTTCGTTGGTAAGATCTGTTCTTGGTGTTCAGCTATGATCCTACATTTAGCTGGGCTTTTCATTATTTCCAAATTTGGATGTTCTTTTTTTCTGACTTCTTGAAATGAAAAGTAAAGTTCTCCAATATTTATTGGTCTTTCTCCAAGTAATGTACTAGTTAATAAGTTGGTCACTCATGTCTACCCCTTTTATGTACATTTTATAATCCCTAAGAAGATTTGGCTGTCAAACATTAAATTCTCGAAAATTCTCACTCAACTTAGCTCTACTGTACGCTTAGTACACCTATGACCATTTACAATGTGAACACACCAAACCAGTTTTATAGTGTTGACGGCACTATGTGCCTGAGAGGAGTTCTTTGTCGATGACAGCTAAATATATCATTTGCAGGCGTTGTCAATTGCATGAATAGATAAATGTTTTAACAAATACAGACTGCCCAAGTAAGCAATCTAGTGTGTCAATTTATTGCTCTAATAAAGCACAAGAATCTCTGAAACTAAAATCACACAGCAAAAGAACAATGTTATAATAATCTGATATTGATTAGTTTTCTTTGGTATATCTTTAAAAAATAATGTTGCTTTATTTCGCATTAAAAAATGCATAGCACTTAACTAATATAAATGCTCACAACGTTGTTGTTTCCCTTGCAAAACAATTACCTCCCTTACATATATTATGCTACTTGTTTACAGGGTTCACAGGATTCAGAGTTTCATTCCAGTCTCTAAACACATCACTGACCCATCTAGAGATATGTCTACAATTATCTCTATGATGTGATATTAAATAACATCTTCTGTCATTATGATTAATAAGTTGAATTAAAATTTATTCCAGAAAGTTGAAGAACTAATTGTCAACATCCCATCTTGCTAGTACTTTATATTCAGACAATTTAATATTTTAAGTAAGACTTCACACATAAACAGAAAGTATTTTGAACTTACTGGTTCTGTCAGAGACTTAATTGGAAACTGATTAATACAACTGGACACAATAATCAAAATCTATATACAATGTTTACGATGACAATATATTTAAGTCTTCACACCAGTTCAAAACGTCACGAAAAGTGATAATATACAATCTAAAATAAAAGAAAGGGGTGAGAAATGTTGAATGTAATAATGACTGTTGTTTGCTAGTAAGACACTATTGTAGCGGAAGGCAACTCAAGAACTGTTGAGATCTACTTTAGAAAGACTGAGTTCTCTAAATATCTACCTTGATAAAATCATGTCTGTTTTCAGGTTTCCGAATAGTTTTAATTTAGAAAGCGTACAGCCTGGAAGTAAATTTTATCTCTGCCAGATAATCTGTTTCCTACAGTCCCATCAACAAAGTGACATAACATTCACACTAAATGATATTTTACCGAAATGTCAGCTTGACTTTAAAGAAAAGATCACGTTCCTATCTCACACAGTTTTTTTTATAATTTTAGTGAATGTTAGTAACCAACCTATTCTGAGTTTTCAGTAGGAAAAGGATGAGGGGGTGAGGGAAATACCTATAAACCTGAGGATACTAGACTTTTGAATGTCAGTGACAGAGAGCTGAAGAAAGTACTATGAACTTACTGGCACTGTCAGAGACTAACTAAGTAACTAGTAAATACAACTGAATACAATAATACAAATCTATGTACTAGTACTGTCAGAGACTAGCTAAGAAACTAGTTAGTACAAATGAATACAATAATACAAATCTATGTCCTGGTACTATCAGAGACTGGCTAAGAAACTAGTTAGTACAACTAAATACATTAATGCAAATCTATGTCCTGGTACTGTCAGAGACTGGCTAAGAAACTACGAAGGGCGTTCAGAAAGTAATGCACCACATCGTTTTTCTCAGCTAATAATGAAGATAGAAGCATGAAATTTTGCACACTTCAAATATGGCATGTGCCAAATGTGTGCACCAAATTGCACTGCAACCGGCCAAATTATACGGCTGCCCTAATCCGTTAAAATGGAACGTGTTAGCAACTTGCGTTATAAGCAGCGAATTGTGATAGAATTTCTCGTTGCAGAGAAGGAAACTGTTGTGAACATTCACAAGCGTCTTTGTGATGTGTATGGAAGTTTTGCAGTCGACAGGAGTACAGTCAGTCACTGGGTTCAGAGAATCAAAGAATCAGGAAGTAGAGATACGGAGCTGCTTGATCGGCCGCGCTGTAGACGTCCTGCCACAGCCACCAACGCAGAAATGTTTAAATGCGCTGAGGGCATTATTCTTACTGATAGGCGAATCACTACTCAACTATTGGCCTTACAGCTGTCAGTCAGCATTGGTAGTGCAAATGCAGTTATAAAAACTCTCGGATTTTCTAAGGTTTGCGCAAGATGGGTTCTTCGAAGTCTCACAAATGACCACCGATTGCAAAGGAAAGCAATTTCTTCTGAATTGTTGGAGCGTTTCAATGCTGATGGAGAGAACTTTTTGGCTAAGATCGTAACAGGTGACGAAACCTGGGCACATCATTTTGAACCAGAGACAAAAAGACAGTCAATGGAGTGGCATCATCCGCAATCACCATGAAGAAAGAAATTCAAGACAATTCCTTTAGCTGGCAAGGTCATGATCACTGTCTTTTGGGACATTGAGGGTGGGATTCTTGTGGACGTTATGCCAAGAGGAGAGACAATCAATTCGCAAGCTTACATTAAGACATTGAAAAAAACTCAATCAACATTTTCACAGAGTTCGGCCGCACAAGAATCCAACAGACCTGCTTTTCCTTCACGACAATGCGCGACCTCACACAAGTCTGGCAACACGGGAAGCAATCACAAAAGTGGGTTGGACTGTACTACCCCATCCACCCTATAGTTCCAATTTGGCACCCTCTGATTTTCATCTATTTGGTCCACTTAAAGATGCACTCCGTGGGACAAGGTTTGAAGATGATGAAGGAGGGATTCGTTCAGCGAAGAAATCGCTACATGATCAAGACAAAATCTGGTACGGGCTAGGAATACATGCACTTGTTTCGCGCTGGCATAAAGCCGTACAAGTTGATGGGGATTATGTTGAATAATACCGATGTTTACATGACATATCCATGTATATTGTGTATAAATTTCATGCTTTTTTAATAAACAGCTCCTGAGAAAAACGATGTGGTGCATTACTGTCTGAACGCTCCTCGTAGTTAGTACAACTGAATACAATAATACCAATCTATAGACTGGTACTGTCAGAGACTAGCTAAGAAACTAGTTAGTACAACTGAATACAATAATACAAATCTATGTACTGGTACTGTCAAATACTGGCTAAGAAACTAGTTAGTACAACTGAATACAATATTACAAATCTCTCTACTTTACGTGCTTATTTAGTTTTCGTTTGCCCTCGTGTTATCTGTCTTTTTCTTAATTATGTTTTTCTGTCGTTTGTGTTTGTATACTTTTTTATTTCTCCACTCTTGTTTGCCGTTTTCACTTTACTCATTATCACCATTATCCTTCAATTCCTGAAGTAGCATAGACCTACTCAAAATAAGTGTCAGTATTACCGGTGGTTTTTCTTTACTGGTCGGTCTGTCATGTCCTGTCCTGTCCTGTCCTGTCCTGGCCTGGCCTCTCTCGCTCTTTCTATCTATCTTTCTATCTATCTGTGACGGTGTGACCAGAAAACTGTAATTTTTGACTGAGTAATAGTTGTCGATCTTGTCTACGGTGTATATGTGCTCATGTTGGCATTCTCACACGGGAACGGGCGATTTAAGCAAAACACACCTTTGCCATCCGTGAACAAGACATACGTGTGAGACATGGAAGACAGCGCTCGGTTGTTAGACATCTCGGCGCTGTCTGACACCAGAAGAAAACACCTTTTTGAGCACGAAACCGTAAGAAGTATGAGTAGGGCAACGAATATCGTGGGATTAACAGCCCATTTGTGGGCGGACCTTGAGTTGTGTCGATTAGGAAGATACTCTTGACTAAGGTGTGATCTCATGTCATCCATACTGAGCATAGGACACCTGATTTGCTCCCTAGAGGGATGGGTGGAGTTTTCCCTGACATTTTGACGTGGCTATTGTACGGTACAGGAGTGGAGATGTAGATTTAAACTTCAAAGAGTTGAAGGCTTCAGTCAGAGCTGAAAAGTAGCCAGATCGTCTTCATGTGCGGTATGCATCCTCAATACGATACACCAGTGAGGTAGAGGATTTGATACGCATATATTGCGTCTGTGCTAAGAGAACTAACAACATTGAGGTATGCTTACATATGAGTACATTTTTTATAATACTTTAGATGTAGTAATATTATGCGTTTCAGTTTTAAGAGTTATTGTTTGGTAGCGTTTGTCTATCTATAGTTTGATAGAAGCTGACTGGCGATTTATGTGTTTTTAAGTGTAATTTCACGTATATCTCATCGCTATTTTCTACTGTGAGACTGTGTTAAATATGTTAAGTATCTAAGTGCATTTGGAAAAGGAATTCTAGTGTCCCACTGCGCTGTATACAAGTGTGTACGTATTACCATTATTATTATTATTATTTGTGTAGTGTTAAGTAATGGTTATATTGCATTCTTGTGAGCTGTAAGTGTGGTTAATTTTACATCAGTGATTATTGTGAGAGAAGGATTAGCGTACCCTCTAGTTCCGTAAGTAGCCTATACCTATTAAGTT
>JAMPIV010021694.1:222500-308042 GCA_024509875.1 Oreohelix idahoensis
GTTCTCTCAGGATGAACTGATGTACGGATTCACACAACATGGATTGAAGGAATAAACCAGGCCAGGACGATCCAAGGTTTAATCCACATAATAAAATGTGACAGAACAGACTGTGGACAGATCATTTCAAGCTTTACTTTCTGACATCACACGTCCGGCATCTTCTGTCACAACCCATGTCATTTATACTGCCCAAATTTCCATTGTCGGGTCCGGTCTAATGTAAACTGCAGACATAATATCTCTGCCGGTGATTTAACTATTTATCCCCACGGATACCCGAGAGGCCAACCTGCCTCGGAATTACACAAATGTTGGATAATTCAAATAATGAACTCATCAAATGGACACCTTATCCCTCCTTAGGCCTGACCAACATACAGTCTCCAACTGACGTCACACTTTCACTCTGACGTCATCCCTCACAACGTGTTTTACCTTTTTTCATAAAGCCTGCGCAACGATAATTGAAGGAACCCTCTATCGGGAAAACCCGAAGTTTTCAATGATCGTGTGCAGCTCTTAACAACATTAAACCACATAAACTTCAGCAAACATTATGAACACCACTAACGTGGAACCGATGGCCAGAACCAAGACATGTGCCAGTGGAACAAGAGATAAGATGATGGTGGTGAATAAGACATACGTTCAGAAAACTTGTTCATAGCTGATAAGGGCTGATTATTTTTTACACCAGTGTTACTTTAAGGTTTGTTGTACAATGAAGACAAACAAAGGTCAACTCGACCTACGCAGTGGTGTGTAGACTTGGAGTGAGAATACAAAGGTTCGCGAATGATGGCAATGTTCTGTAGAGTTGACAAAAGAACATTCTCACTCACACATGGCTGGAAGTCAGAGACGTTGATAAACTACTGTGGTCGTTTTTCGTACAGTTTAATTTGTCCCACACTCGGACAGCACAGGTACAGTTACTGTAAACAGGTTGGCACAAATCATCACACAGTTGACCAATAGTCTATAAAATTATATGGGCATTCATGTTGAATAGAAGTACAATGCAATGTTCAATAGACCAGCACTCAGAGTTCCAGTGCATATATAATTCGCAGGTCTTACTGACAAATCGCGTCAGTGAATACATAATGTTTAATAATGGTTCCTAGACCGAACCTCTTCTAGCGAAGATTCCTTTAGCTAAGGTCCAGCACATATTTCTTTGATAACAATATTGAACCACTAGTAGTGGGTTCTCTTCTGTAGCAGTGATCTCTGGACTCATCAGGTGATAGTAAGGGGCATCCCTGTTCTCTCCTCAATGATCCAAAAATATATATATAATTCAAAATGGCTTCTGGTCTTGTGAGCCTCGCTCACGATAACGATGCACAATGAAGCTTCATTAAAGGTTCAGTTCATAAACATAAATGTTTTTTATAACAATCAGCATATTCTCTCCTCAGAATTGCTGCATATAAACATAATCAGTGTTGCTAGATAACACGTCGTTCCGACATATTGACATAGTTAAATTCATGTAGATGTCTGCCCATTTTGAGCCTAGGAATGGAAACAAAGTTCAGTGAACAGTTCTTTACCTTGGCATAGGAATTACACTAGCACACAAAAACGTTCTCCAGGCGTTACCGAATAAACACTGGGGAACTCATGGATTTAACAATCCTAGAAGAAACTATCTTCGTCCCCATACTAAATCAAAGAGATCACAAACGTTGGGCAGGTCTAACATGACATCCCGCCATAGGCTCGTTCATCACCGAAGAACCCTCTAACATCCCCCTTAGCGACACATCCGCCGAACAACCTTTGACCCCCAAGTTCGACAACGAAGATATAGTTCGACTTAGACATACAAAGATATTAAGATATAAGACAGACTCGTCCTACATAGACAAGAAATACACATAAATTTGGGCCATAGATATTCTGAAGCAAGAACAATCTATTTCTAACCAAACAAAGAATAGATCGCTGTAAACCTAGATCCCTACGCTGAGTTCGCTATTCAGGAAAGATACAAGAACAGATAACTCACAGAATGAATACACATCGACTAATCTGAGTTCTGTCCCTTAGGCTAAGAATCGTGAATTCAAAGATAAATATATTTGTATCAGACAAATAATTACATTTTACATTTGTATGCGTAATCCGTGCGCCACACAAAAGAATATGTGCGCAACAGATTACCACACCCCTCAGGAAAAAAAATGAAAATCATTTTTTTTTTCATCTGAGAGCAACATACAATAGGCTCACACCGCACAAATCGTGCGCAGATGACTAATATCTGGAATTTATAAGCCAAATTAAGGCAAAGTCGAAACATAGATCGAGTGGTGAGAATACATCTCAACCTCTCAGTGAAAGCATTTCTTATAAGCATAAATGTTTCCAGTGAGGTGTCACCAACGCATACTACTATACTTGCAATGACACAATGCATATAACAATTTCATATTTAAGCACTATAAGTACATGATTGACAAAAAAGAAAAATCATCAACGAGTATCGGTGAATATATATATCAATGAACGTAGTGATAGTAGTGATACAATCACTATATTACTAATTACAATGTGTATTTATCTTGATATAGAAAAGAAAAACTGTTGTAGAGTTGGATGTGTTAAGAAGTCCAAGACCCAACAGTTAGGTGGAATCATGTGGGCATCTAGACAAAATGTCTGCCATCACATTATCTGATCCACGGATAGCTCGTACCGAAAAATGAAAAGGTTGAAGAGCAATTGCATATCGAGTAGACCTCGAGCTCTTCAAATTTTTACTCTGTATAGCCGTAAGAGCTTTCTGATCGGTTTCTACTATGAAATGTGCGCCTAGAAGGAATCTTTGTAGTTTGAGAATTGACCAAACCATAGCCAATAATTCCTTTCTGCAGCATTAAGTTTTCTAGAGATATACATTACTGGATGCAGAGTTCCAGAGTACTCTTGCATTAGTGCCGCTCCAATCCCAGTGGATGAAGCGTCACTACGAAGAACAAATGTCTTATCAGTAGTAGGTAACACTAAAATAGGTGGTGTTGAAAACATAGTTTTGATCTTATCCAAAGAGGATTGGCATTCCTGTGACCAGTGGACCATATTAGGCGACCCTTTCTTTAGTAGTGTAGAAAGAGGTGCCATGATAGAGGATAGATTCGGAATGAATCTTCCATAAAATTGAATAAGACCTAAGAGACTTCGCACTTGCTTTTTAGTCTTAGGAATAGAGATGTAAAGTATCTTAGTGATATTATGGTCCTCTGTCTTTAGGAAACCATGACCAACTCGATGGCCTAGGAAAGAAATTTCGCTAAAATCAATGCAGGCTTTAGAGGGTTTCGCTGTCAGGTTATACTCGCGTAGAGTAGATAGTAATTCAACTAACCTCGAATAGTGATCTTTCCAAGTATCGCTGAAAAGACAGATGTCGTCTAGGTACGCGATGACATCTGACCGATAAGATAGGATTCGACGCATCATGCGTACGAATGTAGCTGGTGCGTTCATAAGGCCGAAAGGCATGACATCCCATTGAAAAAGGCCTCTAGGTGTAGAAAAAGCAGTAAAATGTTTGGCGCGTTCAGATAAAGGAACTTGCCAATATCCTTTAGAAAAATCAAGTTTAGTGAAAAAATGAGATTTGGAGAGTCGAGTAAGTAGCTCTTCCAGTAAAGGCATAGGTTCGGCATCGAACTTCGTTACTTGATTCAATTTTCGATAGTCAACGCAAAGACGTATGTTATTGTCTTTCTTTCGAACAATAACCATCGGCGAAGAATACGCAGAAGTTGATGGTTCAATTATTTTTAAATCTATCATCTCATCCAACTCCTTCTCAACCTGTGCTTGAAAATGTATAGGGATAGGATAAGGTCTGACCCTAATAGGATTATGGTCAGTTAGAATAATGTCATGTTGAATGACATGAGTTTGTCCAGGAATGTCAGTAAGGACATCCTAATTTGTTTGTAACATAGCCGAAACTTGTCGCTGTTCTCCTAGGGACAAATCCGGAGAAACGGTAACGTTTTTCCATGATTCACTAGAATGAAGTGGAATCATCGGAAGCGGAAGATTAACATCCAAAAAACTTGTTTCCTCATCCTGTATTACGGACAGTGATGAGTAATGACCATGTTGGACTGGTGAATCGTCCGTTGCCTGGAAAATAGGCTGTAAATAATCCGGACGTTCATGGAATTCCGTATGCATATTAATGTGGAAGGTTTTATGCTTTCCATCAATATCGACAATGTAGTCAACATCGGAAATTTTCGAGATTATATCGTATGGACCTTTCCAAGAAATAAAAAGTCTGTTTTCCCTACAAGGTAGCAAAACAAATGCTTTGTCACCAGGACAAAGTTGTCGTAAGGTTCTCTTCTTATTGGCAAATTGTCTTGCTTTTTGCTTAGCAAATTCAGAAGAAGAAGTTGCCAATTTGCAGGCTTCGATAATCTTTTGTCTCAGCGCGATTACATATTCGTAAGAAGATTTTGTGTCATCGGTGATATTATCAGCGGTTATGAGATCATGAAGCAAAGACATAAGGCCGCGCAGTCGCACGCCAAAGACAAGTTCAAAGGGAGAAAATCCTGTATGTTCATTGGGGACCTCTCTGTAAGCGAAGAGGGCCGTGGGTAAAACCCTGTTCCAATCTTGAGGATGATCCTCAGTTATCTTCCCTAGTAAGTTTTTGAGTGTTTTATTTAGCCGTTCGACCATCCCATTGGACATAGGATGATAGATACTAGTCAAAGATCTCTCTATCTGCAGAGTCGACATCACTTGAGACATGGCATCCGATATTAGTTGGGTGCCATGGTCTGACAATATTTCTCCAGGGAATCCCAGACGAGAAAATATAAGCCAATGAGCATCTGCAATGTCAGCAGTAGTAATGCTCTTCAGAGGAATAGCCTCTGGCCAACGTGTGCACATGTCCACACACGTTAAGATAAACTGATGTCCTCTAGCAGATTTGATCTTAAATGGACCAATGATGTATATCGCCATTTTCTGAAATGGTCGGATAGGAATGTCTGCAGCCTGAAAAGATGCAGCATGGCGTGGACCTTTAGATTTGACTTCTTGACATACTATACAAGATCGACAATAAATCCGTATGTCCTTGTTCACAAAAGGCAAAAGAAAGCCGCAAGAACTCTTGACTTTGTACGGGAAAAACCCATATGTCCAGCACACTGAGAGTCGTGAGCGTGCTGCAAAATTTTAACTCTCAAATTCTTGGTAACAAGAATCTGAGAATGACTTGACTTAGTGGAGTCTTGCACCATACGTACAAGTACGCCATTCTTCATTGTAATCCGAGATTTACGCTTTGTATCTTTATTCGGATCACTGTTTTTGCAAGAGTGAGGAATTTCTTTAGAGTCGGATCATCTTCTTGCTATTTTATAAACGAGTCACGAGAAATTACCAAGGGATCATCCTGGTTATGCACTTCATTATCTTCAGTAGATGAAGTCTGAGGCATATTAAGAGCTTGAGCTCTAGTGACTACAGCATTAGCAGTTTGCATATTTTGTTTTTCCCAAACCGAAATTTGTTGTGGAGTGCATTCTTTGACTCCGTGAATACGACCGATGATAAGATCAGCGATCGGATTCGGCAGAAGACATGCGTGTACATCTCCTGTAAAGAAAGGAGTAGCAATCCTAATGATTGCAGTAGAGTATTTCTCTAAGGTGCCGCCAAACATTACACATTTGACTACTTTTCCAGTGGCACGAGAAGGATCTACAAGCGACTGTCTAACACCAAATGTGGTGCATCCAGAATCAAAAAGAACTGAGACTGGATTGTCATTAACTAAACCTTTATGTAAGACAAGAGAACCTCTTCCATCATGCGCGACTGACGCAGGAAGAGCTGGAAGAGGATGGCCACAACTTAAAGTGCACACCGTAGTTGGTTCAAATAATGTTTTGCATTGGGGGCACTGAGATGCTCTCCCAAAATCAAAAGCGGAACATGACATATTATTAGCATCATTATTATCTTTAGTCTGTTTATAGGCTTCATGTGACTCTTGCTGTGCAGAGTTTGCCTGATAATGTGATTTATGTTTTTTGTATTGTGATCTACCTCGATTATTATTGCCTCTGTAATCATTATTGTGTCCTCTATTGCAACCCCTATTTGCGTTTGAGTCATAGTTCTCATGGTAACCATTATCATATTCATTATAATGAGTATCTCTATAATTATGGTCTTGTAGTCTCGATGATGGATGACTTGGATAGTTTCTATAATGACTTCCTCTGCGGAAATTTCTATAATTATGACCACCCCTGAATTGAGGGCTGTCAGCTCGTCTCCAGTTCTTCGCAGAAGAACCCTGAAATGACTGGTTACCTTGGTTTTGATAACTATTATGGTTAACCTGTTTTTTGGTCCCTGAAATTTGTGTGAATAATTAGGGTTGTATGGTGTTGCTGATGCAACCGGCATACTCTCTTTAATCTTAGTATTGCTAAGAGTTACGTCAGGGTGTGCCGAGACGTATTGGTCACAATATTCTTGCATTTCTTTTAGTGTCTTGGGTTTACGCTCATGTAGGTATTCAAGGAATGGTTTATTAACACTTGACATAATCTTGTCTCTGAGTATCAAGTCCATAAGGGCTTCATAAGTCTTTTCTGTTTTGGATAGCTCAATCCAACGATCAAATGTAAGCCGTGTCCTTGCAATGAATTCTGAGAATTCTACACCTGCCTCAGGCACCATTGTCTTAAACAAAATACGGTAACCTTCCTCTGTTAATTGATATTTTTTCAATAAGGCTGCTCTAATAACATCATAATTATCCTTGTCAGCCTCTTTAACAAAACTTAAACTAGTCAGAGAATCACCTTTCAAATTTTCTGATAATTGGTTAGCATATTGTGATTTATCCACATTATGAGCTCGACAAGAACATTCAAAACGATCCAGCCAGAATGTAATATCGTCACTGGAAGGATTGAACGCTGTTACCTTGACCTTATAAGTAAAGGGTTTACCACTATTACCATTTGATTGATTAACATTACTCATATTTGTCAATTTTAATTTTTCTAACTCAAATGCTAAAAGTTCTTTTTGATGTTCATGTTCTCTCATTGCTTTTCTCTCCTCAGCTTCTCTGTCTAATCTTTTCTGCTCAGCCTCAGCTTCTCTTTCTAATCTCTTTTGTTCAGCCTCAGCTTCTATTCTTTTATTTCCAGCCTCAACTTCTAATCTTTTATTTGCAGCCTCAGCTTCTCTTTGTAATCTTTTTTCTTCAGCTTCTAATTTTTTTCCTTCTATTTGAAGCTTTCTCTTCTCAGCAGCAGCTTTTTTCTCCACAGCAGCAGCTTTTCTCTCCTCAGCTTGCATCTGCAATCTTAATTTCTCAGCAATTATCTTCTTTTGTTCCACTTCTGCTTTCCATTTATTTTCCTCTTTTTGCTTCTTTTCTTCTGACTTTAATACCATGGCAAATTGAGCAGTTGAAAACTCCTCTAATTTCTTACCAGACTTATCAAGGGATTTCCCTTGTGCAATAAAGTATTCCAATGTAGACATGATGTCTAATAGTGATAGCAATCACTTGAAACAATAATGTAATCTATTTCCAAGTAAACAGGAACAAGTTCTAAATGAACTTGATTAATTAGCTCACAATCCCAATCTCTGTTGGCAACAAGCCTTTAAATAAGGTCTTGTATAATCAACTGTGTACCTTTAGTAACAACAATTAGTCATCAGCAGATTATTTCTCATAAGTACACTACACAGCTAGTAGTGTATGATCAACTGTATTTTATAGTATATGTCAACCACCAACATAAACAAAAGACAGTCAAGAAAAACAATACGAAAACATTCGCAGAAATCAACTAAATTAAATAGAAAACTGAAAAAATAATCACAGAACCTGTGATGATAACCGCGATGAAATAAACAACACAAATGACGTCACAGTGTATAAATATAAATGTGTATAGAACTAAATTATAGGAAAGGGTAGAGTTTACAAATACGAACAAGTCAAAACAAAACTGAAGAACAGGAATAATATCACAAAAACAACGATAAGCACAGTGTTGCGCACATGTTCTTTTGTATGGAATTATGCGACGCACGGATTACTGTAGGTAGGTAGGCATACAAATGTATTGTATGACTATTTGATATGAACAGTATTTATTTTGAAATGCTCTCATGGTCAAAGTTATATCACCCATGATTAATTGATACTTTTGTTGTGTGGGTGATTTCTCTTGAATATCGATTTGGCGGATGGATCTAGACTCCGTTGATCTATTCTTTGTTCGGACAGAAAACAGATTATTCTTGCTTAGGTTTATGCAGGGATGTTTATAGTCCGAGTCTATGTTTACTCAGTGTCTGTTGGAGACGATTCGGTCTTATATCGGGTTATCTTTGTATGTCTATGTCGGACTATTTTCGTTGTACTGTATTTTGAGGTCAGGTGCTTTTCGGTGCATGAAGATACGTTAGAGAGTTCTTCGGTGATGTAGAAGCCTATGGCGGGAGGTCATGTCTTAGACCTGCCCAAAGTTTGTGATCTCTTTTTGATTATGGGAACGAAGATATGTTCTTCTGGGATGGTTAAATCCATGAGTTCCCTAGTGTTCATTCCATAACGCGAGGAGAAGAGCGTTTCTGTGTTTGCTAGTGTTTTTTCCTATGCCAAGGTAAAGAACTGTTTACCGAACTTTTTCGATTCCTAGGCTTAATATGGGCAGACAGCTACATGAATTGAACAATGTCAGTATGTCGGAACGACATGTTATCTAGCAGCACTGATTACGTATATATGCAGCAACCATGAGGAAAGAATATGCTGAATGTTATAGAAACAGTTATGTTCATGAACTGCATCTTTATTGAAGCTTCATTGTGCATCATTATCGTGAGCGAGGCTCACAAGACTAGAAGCCATTTTGGAATGCTATTTATTGTTGATCATTTACCAGAGAACAGGGACGCCCTTACTATCAGGTGATGATAAAGAGATCATACTTATGAAAGGAAAACCTACTATTGGTAGTTTAATGTTTTCTCCGGAAATATTGGCTGAACTGTATTTAACGGAATCTTCGCTAGAGTGCAAGTTACGTTTATGCTAAAGAGGTTCGGTCTAGGAATCAGGTGGGAACATTGTATATTAACTGACATGATCAGTCAGTAAGGCCTGATGAATATTTATATAAGATATGGAACTCTGAATGCTTGTATGGTGACGTTCCATTGTGATTTTCTTCAACATGAATTTCAATTTATTATTGTACACCGTGGGTCAACAATATGCTATTGATGTCGACCTGTGTGCTTGTAACTGTACCCGTTCTGTCCAAGTGTGTGCGTCAAATTAAGCTATTGAAACGTCTACAGTAGTCTTCATCAGTAACTTCTAGATACGCATGAATGAGTGTTTGAACCTTCAGTCAACTCCACAGAACAGTCTACACATTCGCGTATTGACATTTATTGTTAACACTCATTATCAACAATGCATGCTTGTCGGGGCCTCATTGTGTTCCAGGACAATGTGACTGTTAAGAATAGAACTGGTGTAAGGGGCGTAAATCTGGGTAAATTAGTAGCCAAGATAGATTCTGAGTTGGAGCACTTAGTTGCTTGTTAGCTATCGAATTATTTAGAGAGTATCTCGTGATAGTTTCGAGAGACAGATTACAGATAGCGTGGAAAAACGCTGATCATCTCAAAGTGTGAGATATATTTATTCTGTAATGTTTTTAACGGGGTGAGAATAGCTCGCGGCTAGGCCGCAGATGATTGGTTGACTGAGTTGTGTTGACCGTGAGGAAGTCTCGTGTCTGCTTTTGAGTGGAACGAGTGTGTTATCTAGAGAGAGTGTTTTGGGCGTTTGGCCGAGCTGGGCAAGCCCTGTGTTCTTCTAAGTGATATGCCTGCGCAGAGCTAGAGAGGAAATGTCGACTTATGTTTTCGCTGTGTATTAAGGTACTTTTGTAGGCCATATTGTGAAGATTAATGAAGCTGCCGGGTGATGCAGGCTTCGCTATGTATTAAGGTACTTTTGTAGGCCATATTGTGAAGATTAATGAAGCTGCCGGGTGATGCAGGCTTCGCTGTGTATTAAGGTACTTTTGTAGGACATATTGGATATTAAGGCCATATTATGATAGGCCAAGATTTATGTAGGCCAAGATTTATGGTAGGCCAAGATTTATGATAGGTCAAGATTTATGTAGGCCAAGATTTATGATAGGCCAAGATTTATGTAGGCCAAGATTTAGGTAGGCCAAGATTTGTGTAGGCCAAGATTTGTGTAGGCCAAGATTTATGGAGGCCATTTTCTGAGAAGTGTAGAGATTTGTAAGGCCAGTAATATAACTGCTATATTTGCAGTCCTTGAGTATTCTGAGAAGTGAGAGATTTGAAGGCCATGACTATGATCATAACTGCCGAGTGTGCAGTTCAGTATTGCTAGCACTGAGACATTTCATGTTTTGCCTGTCATCGTATTTTCGTCCATGCTGTTGTGTCTGTGTTGTAACGGAATAAATAGTATCGAACTGTTCCCAGTCATTTACAACCCTTTTTTGACTTCTTCATGTACTCTTACGTACGTACTGTGGGGTGTAACTGAATCTACATACACCCATGTCGGCATTGAGACACAGGGACAGGACAGCAGCACACATAAATATAGAATTAGCCTGTGTGGCGGATGTAATAAAGAATATGTCACCTCTACAGAGGTGTGTTACTTCAACAGTAGAGTGTAACTGGAAATAATAATACAACAAGCAAGTCGACCCAACATAATGATTGATGTATCAGCAAATATTATCAGTGGGTGCCGAAACCCCTAATGTTATCATACATAATATTAACAGTATATAAACTATTATCAGTGACGGTTCATCTGTTTAACATGATTACGCAAATCCCCACAAATCCTCGATTTAACACGCTACGTGCTAACACACCGCACAGGAAAGCAGGAAATGGGTCACCGTCTGTCAATTTCGTTGAAAGGAGGTACACCGCTCGTTCATACTGCCAGATGATTACTTGTACTGGTATACAGACGCCACTGTATATCATGACATCTCATAATCTTGAGTAATAAATTCCTTGACTTGCGACTGTCACTTGAGTTAACAGTTCCCAGTTTAAATGATACTGAATAAGTTTTCCTTGGGCCTGGATACAGCTCTCAAATGTGATGTCTGTCTTTCATATACTAACGCCACTCAGGCTACAAGCTAACACTTGTGAATTAATATCACGCGAATTTCGCGGGTATTTGATCCTATAAAACTAGCACACAACGGTTGCACCCCCGTAACGTATTTTTTGAAAAACTTACACGGGTTGTTTAGTGTTTGCTTAGATACAGGAATTGTTATATGTCTCTCATTTTGCTGAAGTTAGTTTTTTTGTTATTTTGTTAAGCATAGATTTGAATTAATTAAATTAAAATACTATTTTTATGTAACTTAGCGTTACAAAATATTTTTGTATTGTATTTTTGGAAATATTTTTTTTCCCCAGACATTGTAATTTTTTTATTTTTGGTTTTGTGTGTGCCTAGCGTTTGACTATGTGCTATGTTTGATATGTAGAGTAATGTTAGTTCGTTAAAGAAAGTTTTTGTTTTTGTTTTTTGGATGTTATGTTGTATTAGCGCTTGATTATGCGTTGGTCTTATAGCAATGCTATTACTTGTTTGTGTAGTGGCGATAATTTATTGTTGATTATGTATAACTTGTATAACTTGTTTAAATTACTGATTATGTTTTGTTTAGTCATAAACTATTTTTTTTTGTAGTATTAGTATAAGAATACTTTGTTATTTTCTTTTGTGCTTTTCGATCGTGTTTGTATTTATTTTGAAATACGTTGTTGATCTAAATAGTTATTAGTATATATTTTTACCAACTTTCTCTATATTCATACCTTTTGCTTTCTATCTGTCTTTGTTGACTATTCTTCATTCCATTCCTTCTTTTCTGTTGTCTTTTCAGTATGGTTTCATATTTTGTAAATTAATATTAGACAAACATAAAGGTATGTTTTCAGGCACTCGTAAGAAATAAAGAAGTAGAACACTTGGACAACAGAAAAAACAACAGACGTGAGTGGCTTACCCAGGGTTCGAACCCCGTACCTTCCGTACGACAACTCCGCCTAGCTATCAAGCGAATCACACTGACCCCACGGCCAGCTAGGCATCCCCAAAAAAGGATGCTTTACTGACTATTTATCAGTACGAAACACGAGATAAGCTAGGCGGAGTTGTCGTACGGAAGGTACGGGGTTCGAACCCTGGGTAAGCCACTCACGTGTGTTGTTTTTCTGTTGTCCAAGTGTTCTACTTCTTTATTTCTTACGAGTGCCTGAAAACATACCTTTATGTTTGTCTAATATTAATTTACTGTTTACAGGCCTCGGGTTTCCCTTCCTTATGTGTTATTTATGTTTATACAATACCAGAAACCTACCCTCTGTTCTATACTACTGTCCTTAAGTCTTCTACTATTTACTGGACCCAGTATCAAGGTCTTTGTCTTGTTTGGACTGACACATACTGTTAATAGGGTAACAGCAGAAGTGATTGCGTCATTAAGGGGCTGATTTGCCCACTGTATACTTCCGGTGTTATCTGGTGTTTCGTACTGATAAATAGTCAGTAAAGCATCCTTTTTTGGGGATGCCTAGCTGGCCGTGGGGTCAGTGTGATTCGCTTGATAGCTAGGCGGAGTTGTCGTACGGAAGGTACGATGTTCGAACCCTGGGTAAGCCACTCACGTCTGTTGTTTTTCTGTTGTCCAAGTGTTCTACTTCTTTATTTCTTACGAGTGCCTGAAACATACCTTTATGTTTGTCTAATATTAATTTACTGTTTACAGGCCTCGGGTTTCCCTTCCTTATGTGTTATTTATGTTTATACAATACCAGAAACCTACCCTCTGTTCTATACTACTGTCCTTAAGTCTTCTACTATTTACTGGACCCAGTATCAAGGTCTTTGTCTTGTTTGGACTGACACATACTGTTAATAGGGGAACAGCAGAAGTGATTGCGTCATTAAGGGGCTGATTTGCCCACTGTATACTTCCGGTGTTATCTCGTGTTTCGTACTAATAAATAGTCAGTAAAGCATCCTTTTTTGGGGATGCCTAGCTGGCCGTGGGGTCAGTGTGATTCGCTTGATAGCTAGGCGGAGTTGTCGTACGGAAGGTACGGGGTTCGAACCCTGGGTAAGCCACTCACGTCTGTTGTTTTTCTGTTGTCCAAGTGTTCTACTTCTTTATTTCTTACGAGTGCCTGAAAACATACCTTTATGTTTGTCTAATATTAATTTACTGTTTACAGGCCTCGGTTTCCCTTCCTTATGTGTTATTTATGTTTCATATTTTGTGTACATTTCGTGCTTTATTTACGTTTCACTTCATTCTCCTTGTATACTTCTTCTTTCGCTTCTTATACTTTCATTCTATGTATTGTTACTTTAATGGTATAACTTAATATAGTGTAGCTACTTGTGATATTTGTAATTATTTTACATATAACAAATTGTTTGAATGTAATATTATTGTTTTTTCCTCATATTCTGATTGCATACTTACCTTTATTACGAATCATTTTTCGTTTGCTTGATCTTGTCTTTTCTTTTACTATCGGTTGTTTCCTATTTAGTTGTGCTCTATTCACTTAACTTGGTTTTGTAATGCATTATTTTTGGTATGCTTAATTGATTACATTGGATACTTCATTTTTACATTTCACTTAATGCTTATATTTTGTAGATGTCTTATTTTAACTTAACTTAAAGTAATTCTTAGACGCATATGTTAGAGATTCATTGTCCTCTTAATTTTTTTTTTGGTTTTGGGGAATGTATTTGTCAAAAAATTGATAGAATCAATTTTTTTCTCTGGGGGTGAGGTAAGATGTTAAGAATAGACTGATATAAGGGGCGTAAATCTGGGTAAATTAGTAGCCAAGATAGATTCTGAGTTGGAGCACTTAGTTGCTTGTTAGCTATCGAATTATTTAGAGAGTATCTCGTGATAGTTTCGAGAGACAGATTATAGATAGCGTGGAAAAACGCTGATCATCTCAAAGTGTGAGATATATTTATTCTGTAATGTTTTTAACGGGGTGAGAATAGCTCGCGGCTAGGCCGCAGATGATTGGTTGACTGAGTTGTGTTGACCGTGAGGAAGTCTCGTGTCTGCTTTTGAGCGGAACGAGTGTGTTATCTAGAGAGAGTGTTTTGGGCGTTTGTCCGAGCTGGGCAAGCCCTGTGTTCTTCTAAGTGATATGCCTGCGCAGAGCTAGAGAGGAAATGTCGACTTATGTTTTCGCTGTGTATTAAGGTACTTTTGTAGGCCATATTGTGAAGATTAATGAAGCTGCCGGGTGATGCAGGCTTCGCTATGTATTAAGGTACTTTTGTAGGCCATATTGTGAAGATTAATGAAGCTGCCGGGTGATGCAGGCTTCGCTGTGTATTGAGGTACTTTTGTAGGCCATATTGGGTATTAAGGCCATACTATGATAGACCAAGATTTATGTAGGCCAAGATTTATGGTAGGCCAAGATTTATGATAGGTCAAGATTTATGTAGGCCAAGATTTATGATAGGCCAAGATTTATGTAGGCCAAGATTTAGGTAGGCCAAGATTTGTGTAGGCCAAGATTTGTGTAGGCCAAGATTTATGGAGGCCATTTTCTGAGAAGTGTAGAGATTTGTAAGGCCAGTAATATAACTGCTATATTTGCAGTCCTTGAGTATTCTGAGAAGTGAGAGATTTGAAGGCCATGACTATGATCATAACTGCCGAGTGTGCAGTTCAGTATTGCTAGCACTGAGACATTTCATGTTTTGCTGTCATCGTATTTTCGTCCATGCTGTTGTGTCTGTGTTGTAACGGAATAAACAGTATCGAACTGTTCCCAGTCATTTACAACCCTTTTTTGACTTCTTCATGTTTTCTTACGTACGTACTGTGGGGTGTAACTGAATCTACATACACCCATGTCGGCATTGAGACACAGGGACAGGACAGCAGCACACATAAATACAGAATTAACCTGTGTGGCGGATGTAATAAAGAATATGTCACCTCTACAGAGGTGTGTTACTTCAACAGTAGAGTGTAACTGGAAATAATAATACAACAAGCAAGTCGACCCAACATAATGATTGATGTATCAGCAAATATTGTCAGTGGGTGCCGAAACCCCTAATGTTATCATACATAATATTAACAGTATATAAACTATTATCAGTGACGGTTCATCTGTTTAGCATGATTACGCAAATCCCCACATTGACTACGCAACTACAGTACGGGGGTGCAACAGTGACCTGTATACCTGACACTGTGCCCGGTTATTAGAGTTGACCAGTTACACCAATACACCTTTACAACGTGCTCTGATATACACACAGTTACGGTGAAGCTAGTACAAGCGTTATCAATGTGGTGGCATTTCATCCAGCCACAAAAGCAGTCTTTATCAATGTGGTAGGCCAGATCCCTGGGGTTATTGTAACCAGACCATTCCTGACGCCATATACAAAAAGTAAACACTGATTTGCAACTATACAGTCGATGTCAGCATGACCTGTCTTATCGAGCGAAGGCAGTAATTAGGCCAGCGTTTTGTAGTCATTCTTTCACAGGTCAGCGCTTTGTGACATGTTGTGGTACAGACATTATTTATGTCACGTAGACATTGCTACACAAGTGAAAAGTTCACCATATTAACAGGAAATGCAGTAATATTGAGAAGTTAATATATTTCATCGGTGGATCTTCTATATACTCATTGTTGAATTTTGTAATAAATTAGTTCAAGAATTTAAAAATTTATTAAAAGTGGCAAGTTATTTTGATTAAAAATTGAGCCTTCTCTACAACACTCTATCCACAACACATTCTATTCATGATATATATATATATATATATATATATATATATATATATATATATATATATTGTATGCTATATGTATTTATGTTTATATGTTATCTATTTATATGTAATAGTTGTCTATATGTCTGCGGGCCTGGTTGGGAGGAGACTAGTATAAGGTATACCGAGTAATATTGGTCTTATATTAGCGTTCTGTAGGGAGCAATTTTCGTAATTGAAAATTTGCTTGCAACATCTGTTGCTATTTTTGTTAGTTGTGATGAGGTGTTCGTTTCTTCGTTGTTTTTGTTAATCTTCTTCTTCTTCTGCGTTCGGTTTGTAGTCATGCTAAATCTGCAGGCCTGTCGCCAGGACGAAGTCCACAGTCTTTTCCAGGTCGGCGCGGCAGCCCCATAGCTTCTGCTGGAGCTCATCACCTTTTGGCCAGGTCGCACGTCGCAATTTATCATGGGTTGGACAGTTCTGGAGAATGTGTTCTGGAGTCTGGATACCAGTTCCACATGGGCATTCATTCGTGTGGGATATCTTGAGGCGATAGAGATGTCCAAGTAATCTGCAGTGACCAGTTCTCAGGCGGAAAATTGTCGTCTGTTGGTGTCTGTTTAGGTGGTGGATTGGGTCATCTCTGCTGTATATATCCCCTTCCTCCTTGCACTGATTTTTGTACTTGTTGTGGATGATGGTTTTTGCTTCCCGATAGGGCAATGGGTGGCTGTATTGTTCCATTTTACTGCCACTTCTTGATAGAGCATCTGCTTTCTCATTACCAGCGATTCCACAATGGGCAGGTAACCACTGAAGGGCAATGGTTGATGACCTTTGGATGATGTTAAGCTCAGATCTGATCTCATTCATCATGTTATCATTTCTGGTGTTTTGTATTGATTCAAGTAATGATCTGCAGTCAGTGAAGATTACTATCTTAGCTTGTGGCTGCTGTTCAGGTCTCGTGAGGATCTTCAGGGCTTGCAGTAGTGCCATAGCTTCTGCCCTAAAATTGGAGGAGATCTTTCCAGTTGGGAAGTCCTCTCGGATGATCTTTCCATTTAGGAATCTTATAAAAATGCCTCCTCCACCGTTCTTTACTGCCCCCTCAGCAGATCCATCTGTGTATGCATGTGTCCACTCCTTGGGTTGTACTTTTCTTCAATCATTTCTTGAGCCAAAGTTTTTAGTTGTTGAGGGGTCAGGTGGCCTTTATTTTTTATTTCAGGGACTTCTGTGATGATAGATATATTTCCATGGCAGTCGTCTGGCTCCTCGTAATCAATTAACATTTCAATCTCAGTAGATCGATTTGGGAGGAGGTCTTCATGGCATCGATGCAGATGTTTGGAGATGTTTAGGAAGCTGGTTCTTTTTAGCCTGTTCTTTGTCACACTATGGAGTTTGGCATGCATTGGATGACTTGGCATTCGTAGAAGCTTCTCACTGTGAGTGAATACCTTTTCCTCACGTCTGTCATCAAGAGAGCGGATGTTGGTGTATCGCTCCATTGTCTGGATTGGAGAAGTCTTCATCCCTCCAGTGATTAGTCTAAGGCCTGAATTTTGCACTTTCCCTAGACATTCTGTGTTTGTTTTAGATGCTGTGGCCCAGGCTGACATGCCATATTCAAGTACAGGTCTGACTGTGCCTGTATAGACTTTTTTAAGTATGTTGGTATTTGCCCCCCAACTTGTGCCAGCCAGTTTCTTCATAATAGAGAGCTTTCTTATTGCTCTCTGTTCTACTGCTTTTATGTGCGGCTTCCAGGTGAGTCTCTTATCCAACTTGACTCCTAGGTATGTTGGGTTTTCCTCAATTGGAAGTTCACTTCCATTTAGCTGCAGTTTGATCGTTTCTTGGCGATTTGACAGAGAGAAGCAGGTTGCTACTGTCGTGGAGAGGTTTATCTTTACTCCCCAGTCTGATGCCCATTTACCGATGGTATTTAGCGCTGCTTGCATCCTGAACTTCGCAGTAGGCAAATGTTCAGCAGCACACCAGGCAGCAAAATCGTCAGCATGAAGAGCCCTGGAGATATGCCCGGACAGTTTCTCTGCAATATCATTTATATATATGATAAAAAGTGTGGGGGAGATAACTCCTCCTTGTGGCACACCCTGTTGTAGAGTGACACGATGGCTCAGTTTCCCGTCAAGTTTTACTCTTGCTGTGCGGTATCGAAGAAAGTCGCGTATCCAGTTGAACATTCTCCCTTCAATTTTGCTGTTGAGCATCTTAAGGAGGAGTCCTTCTTTCCATACCTTATCAAAGGCTTTTGTCAAGTCTACAAAAACCGCCAGTACTTTCTTTTTCTCCTGAAAGGCATTTTCTACTTCCTGGGCTAGATATACTAGTTGGTCTTCGGTGCTGCGATTTTTCCTAAATGCTGACTGTGTGTTATCAAGCAGATGGTTTTTTCCAGATGTTTCAGTAATCTTGAGTTCACCATTCTTTCCATTACCTTACCCAGACAGCTCAGTAGGCTAACTGGTCGGTAGCTGGACTTGCTTGTTTTCTCCTTTTGTTTCTTTCGTTTTTGTTAATAATTTTGTGTTCCTTAGTTTTGTTTGATCTGTTTGTATTTGTAGATCTCCCCTTTTTTGTCATTTATTTCTATACACCATTTATATTTATACACTGTGGCGTTATTTGTCTTGTTGATTCCATTGCAGTTGTCGTCACAGATTCTGTGATTATTTTCATTGATTTCTCTATTTGACTTAGTTGATTTCTGCAATTGTTTTCATATTGTCTTTTATGCTTGTCCTTTGTTAATGTCTTTGGTTGACATATGATATGAGATAGTTGAATACACGTATGATATATTATAGACCAGTACTTTATTATTATTATTATTGTTGTACAAGGAAATATACAAGACCTTTGTAAGGCTTGTTTCCCACAGAGTTTGGGATAGTGAGCTGATTAAACAAGTATTAAGAACTTGTGACTATATTACTTTGAAATATATATTGCATTATTATTATTTCAGGTCTGATCTCACATTATCAGACATAATGTCAAAAATGATGGATGGTGTACATTATTTTCTTCAGGAAGGAAGAAAAAAATTACATTTATTTGGTGAAGACTGTGAGGATTATGCCACAGAGCATTTCTTACTTCAGGCGAGTGATGGTCTTCAAGAATATGCTAGGTGTTATTATAAATACGGCTATTCAACAGAGAAAGCAGTGAGACTTTCTAAGTTTATATCTACTGTTTTTTACAAAGAAGCTGAACTTATGACTCAAGGCAGTAATATTGTTACTTTGAAAAAAACGATAAATGAGATTCAAAGTGATAAGAAAGCTCTTACTGACAAGTTATCAGAAATGAATTCTGAAAATGCTACATTGAAGAGTAAAGTGACGGAATTGATAGCGGATAATAGGAAGTTTGGTGAATTCTCTCTTAGACAGAAAAAAGAGTTAGAAGATGAGGTTACCTCATTAAGACAATTAATACAAAATAAACTTGACAGAGAGAGAAATGAGTTGGTTAATAATGAGGTGACCTCATTAATGAACATAGATATTGGAGAAGAGAGTAACGATGATTGCAATACACATGTGGCTCAAATTCAGAGCCTGGAATCTTAGATAACTCTTTTGAAAGAAAAGATTACTAAGCAAATCACGATGAAGCAGAACGTGAAAGTTCTGGATAAAAGAGTAGCAGAGCTTGATTGGGGTAATCAAGAACTCAGAAAGGTTCTGTGTCAACAGGAGAAAGTGACTGAGGAAAAACAAAACAATATTGGAAAATTACTTATGGAGAAAAAGGAGCTGCAAGATGAGATGAGTTTGATGAAGAACAATCTTCTTTGTAGAGAACAGGCTCTTATTGGTGACCTGAAACAAGCAAAAATGGACAATGAGAATTTAAAGATTGAGATTCAGTCACTACAACTGGAGTTGACACAGTTGAGAGCGAATAAGGAAAAAGATAAGAAAATTGATGAACTTGTGACTGCTCATCATAGTGCTATGGAAGCACTCGAACTTGAACTTGTTCAAGAGAAAGCTAAGGTCTTAGAAAATACATCTCAAACGACAAAGTTGAGAAAAGAGCTTAAAGATAGTATGGCTATAGAGAAGACTCTTATTTCTCAGTTACAAGACATAAGGTTGGATTATAACAGGACAGTTAAAACTAACGAAAGAATATACAAAGCTGTTGCTAGAGAGAAAGCTGTTGCAGAAATAGAAATTTCAAAACTTCGCAACAGAATTGATGGTTTATTAGATATTGTTTTGGAGAATAGAATGTTGTCTAATAATAAAGTGGATAGATTTCAACATAGACCTGATGTTCAACATGTTGCTAATGCAAAGAGCCAGCTTCTTGCACTCAATGCTCATGGTAACATGAAACAATATGTGAACAAATCTTTTCGTGGCAAATATGGTTTCCCACGGAATAACGATACTGCCTCTTATGGGAGTTGGCTTGAGGCCAACAAAGGTAAATCAAGTTTGGATCACGGTGAGGACTTTGATAAGTGTCATGATAAGATTCCTCATGAAAACCGTACATCGAATTTTCAGATTCCTGATAAGTTGGTAAAAGAAAACAAAACTGTTAGTACCCATCGTACTCAGCTCAGACAGTACGATGTACCTGTTAAGC
The DNA here is from genome assembly GCA_024509875.1 of Oreohelix idahoensis. Lineage (NCBI taxonomy): Eukaryota > Metazoa > Mollusca > Gastropoda > Stylommatophora > Oreohelicidae > Oreohelix > Oreohelix idahoensis. The sequence goes on from JAMPIV010021694.1 coordinate 243,068, forward strand.
ACAGTGATACAGAAAAAAATAAAAGCAATTTTGCTAAGAGAGATAATCGTGATTGTGGACATTACCAAACGCGTCCATACGATAGCAGTTCTTCTTCAAAGAACTGGAGGCAATTTAATTGTCCTCAACATTATGGTTCCACTAACTATAAGAACTTTGTTAGAGGTTACCAATCTCATAATAATTATTTTTGTGGACAACAAAATCCTACTAATAGGAATTTTGATCATAAGGGTAATAACACAACTTTTCATAACTATGGTAAATGGAGTTCAAATAAGAGCAATGGGCTCAACAGAGATACGAATTTTGATAGATCTCGTTGTGATGGCACCTCTTTCTTGTTTGCTAAAGAAAGGGTCTCCTAATATAGTCCATTGGACTCAAGAATGTCAATCCTCTTTGGATAAGATCAAAACTATGCTTTCTACTGCACCTATTTTAGTGTTACCTACTAAAGATACAACATTTGTTCTCCGTAGTGACGCTTCATCCACAGGGATTGGAGCGGCACTAATGCAAGAGTACTCTGGAACTCTGCATCCTGTGATAAATATTTCTCGAAAACTAAATGCCGCAGAGAAGAATTACTCGGTCCTAGACCATGAATTATTGGCTATGGTTTGGTCAATTCTTAAACTTCAAAGATTTCTTCTTGGCGCGCATTTCATAGTAGAAACTGACCAGAAAGCTCTTACAGCTATTCAAAGTAAAAATCTGAAGAGCGCGAGATCAACGCGATACGCGATTGCTCTTCAGCCGTTTCATTTTTCGGTGCGAGCTATCCGTGGTTCAGAAAATGTGATGGCAGACATTTTGTCTAGATGCCCACATGATTCCACCTAGCTGTTAGATCCTCAGATTTCTAACAGGTTTAACTCTACTACAGTTTTTTTTCTCTCTATATTGAAATATGTACACATATGTAATGTATGATATATTGGTTGTATCACTACTTAGCGGTTCATTGATGTATATTCACCGCCGGGTCTTTTTAATGTTTTCTTCTTTGGTAATCATGAACTTAAGATATCTAATATGAAATTATTGGATAAACTATTGTATAAATTGTGGCATTGTCAGTAGTGTAGTAGGCTTTGGTGACACCTTTCTGGAAATATTTATACTTAGTGAAATACTTTCTCTGAGATCTTGAGATATATTCTCACTTGTCATTTCATATGACGACTTAGCCCCACATTAGGCGTTATATTTGTTTGGAATTCTTATCATCTGCGCATTGTTATTCGTGCGTTGTGAGCCAAATGTATGTTGTGTTGCTCTTAGATGTATTTTTTTAAAAAAAATGTTCCATTTTTTTCCCGGGGGGTGTGGTAGTCTGTTGCGCACATATTCTTTTGTATGGAATATTGCGACGCACGGATTACTGTAGGTAGGTAGGCATACAAATGTATTGTATGACTATTTGATATGAACAGTATTTATTTTGAAATGCTCTCATGGTCAAAGTTATATCACCCATGATTAATTGATACTTTTGTTGTGTGGGTGATCTCTCTTAAATATCGATTTGGCGGATGGATCTAGACTCCGTTGATCTATTCTTTGTTCGGACAGAAAACAGATTATTCTTGCTTAGGTTTATGCAGGGATGTTTATAGTCCGAGTCTATGTTTACTCAGTGTCTGTTGGAGACGATTCGGTCTTATATCGGGTTATCTTTGTATGTCTATGTCGGACTATTTTCCTTGTACTGTATTTTGAGGTCAGGTGCTTTTCGGCGCATGAAGATACGTTAGAGAGTTCTTCGGTGATGTAGAAGTCTATGGCGGGAGGTCATGTCTTAGACCTGCCCAAAGTTTGTGATCTCTTTTTGATTATGGGAACGAAGATATTTTCTTCTGGGATGGTTAAATCCATGAGTTCATTAGTGTTCATTCCATAACGCGAGGAGAAGAGCGTTTCTGTGTTGCTAGTGTTTTTTTCCTATGCAAAGGTAAAGAACTGTTTACCGAACTTTTTCGATTCCTACGCTTAATATGGGCAGACAGCTACATGAATTGAACCATGTCAGTATGTCGGAACGACATGTTATCTAGCAGCACTGATTATGTATATATGCAGCAACCATGAGGAAAGAATATGCTGAATGTTATAGAAACAGTTATGTTCATGAACTGCATCTTTATTGAAGCTTCATTGTGCATCATTATCGTGAGCGAGGCTCATACGACTAGAAGCCATTTTGGAATGCTATTTATTGTTGATCATTTACCAGAGAACAGGGACGCCCTTATTATCAGGTGATGATAAAGAGATCATACTTATGAAAGGAAAACCTACTATTGGTAGTTTAACGTTTTCTCAGGAAATATTGGCTGAACTGTATTTAACGGAATCTTCGCTAGAGTGCAAGTTACGTTTATGCTAAAGAGGTTCGGTCTAGGAATCAGGTGGGAACATTGTATATTAACTGACATGATCAGTCAGTAAGGCCTGATGAATATTTATATAAGATATGGAACTCTGAATGCTTATATGCTGACGTTCCATTGTGATTTTCTTCAACATGAATGCCAATTTGTTATTGTACACCGTGGGTCAACAATATGCTATTGATGTCGACCTGTGTGCTTGTAACTGTACCCGTTCTGTCCAAGTGTGTGCGTAAAATTAAACTATTGAAACGTCTACAGTAGTCTGCATCAGTAACTTCTAGATACGCATGAATGAGTGTTTGAACCTTCAGTCAACTCCACAGAACAGTCTACACATTCGCGTATTGACATTTATTGTAACACTCATTATCAACAATGCATGCTTGTCGGGGCCTCATTGTGTTCCAGGACAAGGTGACCTGTATACCTGACACTGTGCCCGGTTATTAGAGTTGACCAGTTACACCAATACACCTTTACAACGTGCTCTGATATACACACAGTTACGGTGAAGCAAGTACTAGCGTTATCAATGTGGTGACACTTCATCCAGCCACAAAAGCAGTCTTTATCACACAGTCTTCACAGCTAACAAAAAATAGCAACAGATGTTGCATGCAAATTTTCAATTAAGAAAATAGCACCCTACAGAACGCTATTATATGACCTCTCTACGTGGTATACCATATAATAGTCACACTCCCAGCCTCCCGCTACATAAACACAACGAGAAACAAATACATGTAATGTAAACATAAATATATAAATTATGTGTATGATAGGATGTGTTGTAAAGAAGGCTCAGTTTTACAGTAATGGCACAGTTATTCTAATCAAAATAAATAAACTGCCACTTTATTGAATTACAAATTATGGCCTTAAATATTAAAGTTAAACACAATAGCAGAACATAAGAAGTTCCATCGATGAAAGTAGGACTTCTGCCTTCACCTGTACTGTACTTGTTACAAAAAAGTTAAATGTATGCTTGCAACTTGATTTGTAATGCTGTGTAATGTCCAACGGTAGTCTGTTGTCCAAAGAAAAATGTCAACAAGCGCTGACCTTGTTTCAGTATACGCTCGATAGGACAGGTCACGCTGACATCGACTGTAGAGTTGTACTGCAAACTTGTACATGTGTCGTATGTGGCCACAGGAAACCGTCTGGTATCGGTAGTTGTTGACTTCTGGCAATGTCCACTGTGCAGGTTAAACCCAGAAATCTGGCTTACCACGTTGATAAGGGCTGACATTATTTACACCAGTGTTACTGTACGGTTTTTTGTACAATGAAGACAAACAAAGGTCAACTCGACCTACGCAGTGGTGTGTAGACTTGGAGTGAGAATACTGTCACGTAGGGTTTATATTCATTTAATTTCCTACATCTTCTTCCTATTCTTTCACCCGATTTCTCTCTTTTATTATCTCTGTATTTGTTTTTTCCTGTATATGTTTCATCCATTCGTTTTGATATTATTATTTTCATATAATTCGCAAACTTTACCTGTTTTCCTTTCTCTAAAACTGAGAATCGCGCTAGGACGATATTACGTAGATGTCAGGGCTGCAGGGCGTCAGAAGGCGTGATAAGTCGGTTCGCTGAACATAGGACGTAGCAAATCGTCTACATTCTCACCGAGCGCGCGAGCTTCTTCTCGGCATAAGTCCCGGTGAGGTGTGATACTTTACATCTGCACCGGTCAGTATCCAGACATTTGTCTGGAAAATCCCAAACTGACACGGCGCTCACGGTGGGCCATGGTCAGCTGTAGTGTGAAAACTGCCCTGCATGGAGTCAGGCTGTCTGGGATTTGAAACTGACACGCGTACATCGTGGTCAGTAGGTGACAGTTACGACACGCGTTAAGCGGACGTAAATGTTGGGAGTAGGGGAGATAATTTCGCTTGGCGAAATAAGTTTGGGCCCTTTGTCTGATTTTAAGATATTGGCCAAGTTTGAAACTTTAATTTCATTCTCGCTCATAGACTCACAGTAGATAGGTTGCTCGTAAACAGAATAGCTGTTAGCGAAGATCTCAGTTTGTTTCGGCAATTTGTCGAACTTCTAGACTTCCAGAAATATTTTCAGCATTTTTATTCTTAAGTTGTGCGACTACCTGTAATTCTGTGGTTGAGGTAATTAATATGATAGATATATAGATTTTGTGAGTGTTAAAGTGTTAAATCGCTTAATTCATTTTAATCTATTTCTTTAGCGCAGAAGAGAAATAAAGTGGTAGGCTATTATATTTTCTAGGGAAGCATTCAGTGGAAAGCAGAATAAAATTAAAATTTCTAGCTTATAACGGCAATTGTAGCTATTTATGAATTTAATTTAACTGCTAATACTCAGTCGAGTGTATTTTTCTAAACTAACGTATAAACTCTAGAATCGAGCCTCATGAATGGTGACGGAATACGCACGTGTTCCTAATTCATGAGGATTGCTGATTTTTAAATATAACTTACGTCACGGGAAGTTTAAATGATAAGCAAAGCTCTCTGCTTGCAAGTTTAAATGTAAGTTATAACCAGTACAGATTCTGTTTATTATATTATATGTGTTATTTTTCCTCCACACAGTGAAAGTTTTGGGGTGACCCTAACTTTACCAGCACCTAGTAGTAGTTTCCATACTTGTGAAGAAATAGACAGTCCTTATTTTGAACCACGTGGGTTTCTTAAGTACCACTGGTCTAACAGTGCATATGCAACCCGAGTTAGCCAGAAATACTATATCCCAATAACGGGTTTTCAAAGACTGTAATGATAAATACTGGACCTTGGAGCCAGATCTTAATTTCTTCTAGAAACTCTACGTAATTTTTCTGCCTGGTGGCGCGAAATACTTCAAGTATTAACTAACATTTCCCGACTATATATATATATATTTTGTGGACAAATCTGTGGTGTGACTAAAGTGAATCCTATACTGAGGGAAGGCACCGACCTGACATTCATCATTTTTAGAAACCTACGCTATTGACACTGTGCTCTGCTAACTCCCGCGCCTGGAATAATTGTTAGGTGACTTAATCAGACATTTGAACAAATTTGCACACCCAAGTAGTCGTTCCCGGAGACTCCGAGTTAAATACGTCTTTTGGAACTGGGGACTTCTTGGCAGAAGACTGCATTTTTTGAGTCTGTGTGAAAATCTAAAATCAGTGTGTTCCAAGAGGCAGCGAGCAAAGTCGTGAGTACATGTATGAGAGGCCATGGCGGAATGAATGAGTGTACGCTGGTTTGAGTGATATTTTCACTATTATATCTTTGACACCCTGTTGCTGTCCTAATTTTTTTTTCAATCTGCATAATTTGTTGCTAAGGCTAGAGTTCTTGTGTTTTTGTCTTAGGTTAAATCAGATTTTTTTCAAACTCTGTGCATATAATTACGAGATAAAACAAAGAAAACTCTTAGACTCAAACCCTATGTATCTGTGACTCGGGCGCCATCATCTGTTCTCTTAACGGGGCCGGGCTAAACCTAGAGTTAACACTATAACGGGGCTATCATCCTTGCAACATTTCCTTGAATTTTTTATGACTATGTGTATATGTATTTTCCTTGATGTACTTTCTTTGATGTTGTGAGCCGATTTTTCCTGATATTAAAATCGCTCTTGAACTTAATAATCGTGTTTGGTCAGCTCGTTCTAGATAATATATATATCATTGTTATAGTTTTCCCACGTCTGTGTGTTTACCTGTCGTCACGTGTATGTGCGTGCCTGTGAGTGATAGAAATATACGTAATATGTATATTGGTGTAGTCTGTCTGACGCTGTAACAACTGTTGTAGAAGATAGGTGAGAGAGAGAAGAATTCTTTTCGCTTTCAGAGACAGCCACTATATCAAAATCTATCATCTCACGTGTGTGGAAATTCTATTACCTTTCACTAACTCTCACTGAGTCTATCACCTATTCAAACCTATTCAGAAGGGACCAAACCTAGTCTTAATTCTCCTATCGAAAATCTACGACAAATGGTCGCTCGTTACCGGGAATTGAACCCAAAATCCTAAGGCGATACGACAAATGGGTTCTCGTCCGTAGGATTTTTGAACTTAGAATAGGAAGACGAGTACGACAAATGTGGACTCGTCTATCTGGATTTTGAACTTAAGATTCTGTATTCTGATATAGAGTAAGAGTGTGATGTCTTGTGACTGTGTATCTTTTAAAAAAATATTACCCCCTAGACTAGCGATCTGTTTACGGGCGTGCTGACCACACAAACTAATAAGTTTTTTTTTCCACAGCATCTTTGAATAATATACATTTTGGTTACAGGTTGATTTTGTCGGGATATATGTTAACTGCTGATTGTAATACTAAATGCTGGTAAAGTGGTGAGTGTATAACATTCACTGGGTACTGAGGCAGAACGGCGTTTGAACTAAGTTAAGGAGTGTGTTTCGGACTTTTTGTCCAGATTAATTCCCTCCCTTACCCGATCTGACTTCAGGGGCGAACTTATAGTGGATTTTTAAAAATTAAGGGATTATTTTTCTCTTTAATTTTTGCAATATTCTTTTGCTTTTCCACTGTAGCAACTTATTTTTCAGTTGTAATCTTAACTACCATTTATTTGGCGTAGTCGTGTTTTGCATTGAGTGCTTTATTGCCGATAATAGCAGCGATAGTTAGATTTTATTTTGGAGGAGGTATCCCAGGGTGAAGGATATCATCTTTTGATTTTTGGTAATTTTTTTTCTCGTAAGTGGTAGGAACCAGTGTATCCTTTTTCCTATTTTCTTTCTCCACTAGTCTCAGTCACTGACATAATATGGCCGAGAGGGCAAAGCTTAGACAACTCCTCAGGGACGAAGCGAGAGAGGAGGGACTGGAAGGAGAGGAAGCGAAAGCTTTTGTCAGAGACGAACTTGAGAGATATGATGCGGAGAGGAAAGCAGCTGAAGCTAAAGAGGAAAAAGAAGAAGCTAGGAGGAAAGAAGTGGAAGACCGGCTATTACAGCAGAAGAAGATTGAGGAGGAAATGGAAATTCGCAGGATGCAGCATGAGGAAAGAGAGAAGGAGAGACAGCATGAGAAGGAGAGGGAGGAGAGACAGCATGAGAAGGAGAGGGAGGAGAGAGACAGCACGAGTTGGCGCTTAAAACTCTAGAGTTCCAAAGTCGTGGGGCTGCCTCTACCTCCAGCAATGGAGAGTCTTCTCCTCATTCTTCCTTAACTGACCCTGCTAACACTCAATCTCTTCAACTAAATGCTATGTCTTTCACTCTTGAATCTTTTCCTTGTCCAAATGAGAAGATTGACACATGGTTAGAAAAATTTGAGAAAATTGCAACTCTGTACGGGTTAGAGAGGTCGCGTTGGAATATGAAACTTTCCCAGGCCCTAAAAGGTTCTGCTTATGATGTTTATTCTAAGCTGGAAAGTAGCCAACAAGACGACTACGATGTGTTGAAGAAAGCGTTACTGGAGCGCTTTGAAATGAACGCTCGCAAGTTTTTGCAACTGTTTCGCAACAGCCGGAAAGAGAATTCTGAAACTTTTCACCAGTTCTCATCTCGTCTTAAGGGATATCTAACAAAGTGCCTTGAGCTTTCGCAGCTCCCCTCTACCTATGAAGGTCTTGAGGAACTTGTTCTAACTGAACAAATAAAGAACACTTTGTCTGCTGATACCCGGAGATTTCTCGCTGAGCAGGGGGCAGAAAAACTTGAAGACATTTTGGAAAAGTCTGAGCGTTATCACAATGCGCTGGCTGAACTACCGGCCACAAAGCGGAAACCGACAGAGGAGCATTTTCGAAAACATAACCTAGAGCAATCTTCTCAGGCTTCTAACCAAAATAACCACAGAGAAACTGGACCTCAAAACCCCCCTCCTGAAAAATCCAAGTTCTACAAGAACAAGTACCCCAACCACCCCAAACAGTCTGATCAACCCGACCGCCCTACATGGCAGCGTAGCCAGAAAGGACAAGGTGGCAAAGGGAGAACCCCTGAGCACGGGACATATGATCAGACCGAGCACACCGAGCCAAAACGCATCGGATGCTTATTGACAGTCTCGCAAGGCGGAATTATTGACAGTGATTCCCAACCTGTTGGGGATAGACCCTCAACGCGAGGTACTGTTATTTTGAACGGTTCTCAAACTTCTTGCTTATTTGACACGGGGCTTTCTTACGATTGCATTGTTGCCAGAAACCTGGTTAAACCCGGTCAAGAGACAGGAGAGACCGTCAAACTTTGTGGAGTTCGTAAGAGTGATGCACCTACAGCGCTTCCCATCGCATTGGTGGAGATACACTCTGACTTTGTCAGAGGTGTGATCAAAGCGGCTGTTATGGATGATCCCATCTACCCAGTCATACTTGGCGGGAGATACGTGTGTATTGGGAAACCGGAAGAGCCGATTGTGGCAGCAGTAACTACAAGAGGGCAAACCAAGAAGGAACGGGAGCCTGCGCCTAATTTGTTACCTATGGAACTTAAAGAAGCGCAATACAAGGACCCTACTTTGGCACCCTGCTTTAGGAAACTGCCCATGGCGAAGGAACCCAAACAGCACGGGGACATTTTTTCTGAGGATGGCGTACTTTATCGGAGAACGGGCAAGCCTGACCAAGGTTACAACCAGCTCCTAGTACCGAAACAGTACAGAAGCCAAATCCTAGAAATGGGGCACTCTCTTCCCTTCAGCGGACATATGGGACAGAACGCCACAAACCAACGTATAACCACTCATTATTGGTGGCCAGGAGTAAATACTGATATTATCAGGTATGTCAAATCCTGTGCCCAGTGCCAACGTGTACCACCCAAGCAACGGACACCCCCAGTCCACATGGGTGAAATGCCAATAATGGGAACACCATTCGAACGGGTTGTGATCGACATTTTAGGGCCTTTCGAAAGGACTAAAAGAAGGAACAGGTTCATCCTGACCTTAGTCGATACATGCACTTTATGGGCAGAAGCTATCCCGCTAACATGCGCAGATGCCAAGCATGTCGCAGAAGCCCTCGTGCAGATTTTCACTCGGTTGGGATTCCCTCAGCAAGTGTTGACGGATAATGGATCTCCATACCGAAACCTGTTGATGGATGAGATCGTTAAGATCTTGAGGACCCAGCACATCCACACTAAGCCATATACTCCGGCCGGAAATGGGCTCGTGGAACGTGCTAATGGAAACCTCACCATGATGCTAAGTAAGCTGGCACAAGTGAAACCTGAAGATTGGGATCTCTGTATTCCTGCAGCATTATTTGGCTACAGAGAATCTCCTCATACTTCCACAGGATTTCCGCCAGCTACACTCTTATTCGGCAGACCCATTAAGGGCCCGCTTGAAGCCTTACTTCAGTCTCTGACAGACGAGAAGGCTGATGAGACAGTTGTCTCAGCCAGTAAATATGTGTCGGTTTTAAAGGAACGGTTGAAACTAGGGTGGGACCTAGCAACGACTAACTTTAAGCGAGCACGCACCAAGCACGCTAACCGATACAGGAAAGTCGCGGAAGAGAGAGAACTGGAAGCAGGAGAGAAAGTTTTGGTGTTGCTCCCTACCGAGAACAACCAACTGAAGATCGGATGGCAAGGGCCGTTTACCGTCCTGAAAAAGATTTCTAAGGCTAACTACCAGATCTCTATTGAAGGAAAGGAGAAGGTTTTCCATTTAAATCTCTTTAAGAGATACTTGGAAAAACCAGTGCCAACCTCCGACCATCTCCTGACGATCGCCAAAACTGACGAAGATGACGATAGTGGCAGGGATATTCCACCGCTATCACAGGAAATCTTTCAAAAATGTCAGAAGCGGCGACGCTCTTTCAAGCGCGCATATGAGACATTCCAGGGGAAGGAAACTTTGAGGAGTGGACTTGAGTAGGAATTGGACAGAGATGGAGGGGGAAGAGGAGAGGGAAGAAGACAGACACCCCGAAGCTACGGTTATAGGAAATTAAACTCCATAACGTAGACATGGAGTGCTTCCATATCTTAAAGGGGGGAGGCTCTGTCACGTAGGGTTTATATTCATTTAATTTCCTACATCTTCTTCCTATTCTTTCACCCGAATTCTCTCTTTTATTATCTCTGTATTTCCTTTTTCCTGTATATTTTTCATCCATTCGTTTTGCGAATATTATTTTCATATAATTCGCAAACTTTACCTGTTTTCCTTTCTCTAAAACTGAGAATCGCGCTAGGACGATATTACGTAGATGTCAGGGCTGCAGGGCGTCAGAAGGCGTGATAAGTCGGTTCGCTGAACATAGGACGTAGCAAATCGTCTACATTCTCACCGAGCGCGCGAGCTTCTTCTCGGCATAAGTCCCGGTGAGGTGTGATACTTTACATCTGCACCGGTCAGTATCCAGACATTTGTCTGGAAAATCCCAAACTGACACGGCGCTCACTTGGGCCATGGTCAGCTGTAGTGTGAAAACTGCCCTGCAATGGAGTCAGGCTGTCTGGGATTTGAAACTGACACGCGTACATCGTGGTCAGTAGGTGACAGTTACGACACGCGTTAAGCGGACGTAAATGTTGGGAGTAGGGGAGATAATTTCGCTTGGCGAAATAAGTTTGGGCCCTTTGTCTGATTTTAAGATATTGGCCAAGTTTGAAACTTTAATTTCATTCTCGCTCATAGACTCACAGTAGATAGGTTGCTCGTAAACAGAATAGCTGTTAGCGAAGATCTCAGTTTGTTTCGGCAATTTGTCGAACTTCTAGACTTCCAGAAATATTTTCAGCATTTTTATTCTTAAGTTGTGCGACTACCTGTAATTCTGTGGTTGAGGTAATTAATATGATAGATATATAGATTTTGTGAGTGTTAAAGTGTTAAATCGCTTAATTCATTTTAATCTATTTCTTTAGCGCAGAAGAGAAATAAAGTGGTAGGCTATTATATTTTCTAGGGAAGCATTCAGTGGAAAGCAGAATAAAATTAAAATTTCTAGCTTATAACGGCAATTGTAGCTATTTATGAATTTAATTTAACTGCTAATACTCAGTCGAGTGTATTTTTCTAAACTAACGTATAAACTCTAGAATCGAGCCTCATGAATGGTGACGGAATACGCACGTGTTCCTAATTCATGAGGATTGCTGATTTTTAAATATAACTTACGTCACGGGAAGTTTAAATGATAAGCAAAGCTCTCTGCTTGCAAGTTTAAATGTAAGTTATAACCAGTACAGATTCTGTTTATTATATTATATGTGTTATTTTTCCTCCACACAGTGAAAGTTTTGGGGTGACCCTAACTTTACCAGCACCTAGTAGTAGTTTCCATACTTGTGAAGAAATAGACAGTCCTTATTTTGAACCACGTGGGTTTTCTCAAGTAACACTGATCTGACGGTGCAAGTTAGACAGAAATACTAATATCCCAATAACGGGTTTTCAAAGACTGTAATGATAAATACTGGACCTTGGAGCCAGATCTTAATTTCTTCTAGAAACTCTACGTAATTTTTCTGCCTGGTGGCGCGAAATACTTCAAGTATTAACTAACATTTCCCGACTATATATATATATTTTGTGGACAAATCTGTGGTGTGACTAAAGTGAATCCTATACTGAGGGAAGGCACCGACCTGACATTCATCATTTTTAGAAACCTACGCTATTGACACTGTGCTCTGCTAACTCCCGCGCCTGGAATAATTGTTAGGTGACTTAATCAGACATTTGAACAAATTTGCACACCCAAGTAGTCGTTCCCGGAGACTCCGAGTTAAATACGTCTTTTGGAACTGGGGACTTCTTGGCAGAAGACTGCATTTTTTTGAGTCTGTGTGAAAATCTAAAATCAGTGTGTTCCAAGAGGCAGCGAGCAAAGTCGTGAGTACATGTATGAGAGGCCATGGCGGAATGAATGAGTGTACGCTGGTTTGAGTGATATTTTCACTATTATATCTTTGACACCCTGTTGCTGTCCTAATTTTTTTTTTCAATCTGCATAATTTGTTGCTAAGGCTAGAGTTCTTGTGTTTTTGTCTTAGGTTAAATCAGATTTTTTTTCAAACTCTGTGCATATAATTACGAGATAAAACAAAGAAAACTCTTAGACTCAAACCCTATGTATCTGTGACTCGGGCGCCATCATCTGTTCTCTTAACGGGGCCGGGCTAAACCTAGAGTTAACACTATAACGGGGCTATCATCCTTGCAACATTTCCTTGAATTTTTATGACTATGTGTATATGTATTTTCCTTGATGTACTTTCTTTGATGTTGTGAGCCGATTTTTCCTGATATTAAAATCGCTCTTGAACTTAATAATCGTGTTTGGTCAGCTCGTTCTAGATAATATATATATCATTGTTATAGTTTTCCCACGTCTGTGTGTTTACCTGTCGTCACGTGTATGTGCGTGCCTGTGAGTGATAGAAATATACGTAATATGTATATTGGTGTAGTCTGTCTGACGCTGTAACAACTGTTGTAGAAGATAGGTGAGAGAGAGAAGAATTCTTTTCGCTTTCAGAGACAGCCACTATATCAAAATCTATCATCTCACGTGTGTGGAAATTCTATTACCTTTCACTAACTCTCACTGAGTCTATCACCTATTCAAACCTATTCAGAAGGGACCAAACCTAGTCTTAATTCTCCTATCTAAAATCTACGACAAATACAAAGTTTCGCGAATGATGGCAATGTTCTGTAGAGTTGACAAAAGAACATTCTCACTCACACATGGCTGGAAGTCAGAGACGTTGATAAACTACTGTGGTCGTTTTTCGTACAGTTTAATTTGACACACACTCGGACAGCACAGGTACAGTTACTGTAAACAGGTTGGCACAAATCATCACACAGTTGACCAATAGTCTATAAAATTATATGGGCATTCATGTTGAATAGAAGTACAATGCAATGTTCAATAGACCAGCACTCAGAGTTCCAGTGCATATATAATTCTCAGGTCTTACTGACAAATCGCGTCAGTGAATATATAATGTTTTATAATGGTTCCTAGATCGAACCTCTTCTAGCGAAGATTCTTTTAGCTAAGGTCCAGCACATATTTCTTTGATAACAATATTGAACCACTAGTAGTGGGTTCTCTTCTGTAGCAGTGATCTCTGGACTCATCAGGGGATAGTAATGGCCATCCCTGTTCTCTCCTCAATGATCGAAAAAAATATATATAATTCAAAATGGCTTCTGGTCTTGTAAGCCTCGCTCACGATAACGATGCACAATGAAGCTTCATTAAAGGTTCAGTTCATGAACATAAATGTTTTCTATAACAATCAGCATATTCTCTCCTCAGAATTGCTGCATATAAACATAATCAGTGTTGCTAGATAACACGTCGTTCCGACATATTGACATAGTTAAATTCATGTAGATGTCTGCCCCTGAAGATATAGTTCGACTTAGATATGTAAAGATATACAGATATAAGACAGACTCGTCCTACATAGACAAGAAATACACATAAATTCGGGCCATAGATATTCTGAAGCAAGAACAATCTATTTCTAACTAAACAAAGAATAGATCGCTTTAAACCTAAATCCCTACGCTGAGTTCGCTATTCAGGAAAGATACAAGAACAGATAACTCACAGAATGAATACACATCGACTAATCTGAGTTCTGTCCCTTAGGCTTGGAATCGTGAATTCAAAGATAAATATATTTGTATCAGACAAAAAATTACATTTTACATTTGTATGCGTAATCCGTGCGCCACACAAAAGAATATGTGCGCAACAATAGCATTACAAACCAGCCCGTGTTATGGAATTCTCAGGTTAGAGAGATAGATATAGGACGATGAACACTTAGAGAAGAGAACGGGAGAATGACACGACAATGATTAGGAAGACATGGTATGACATTGAGACGATGTCTCGGGACAGGAAAACTTGTCATACGTTTCTTGAAGAACTATGTTTCAGGGGTAGATGAAGTGTGATAATGGCGCTGTGAGAATGAATGGATTCTTTACAACACATGAAGAACTATGTTTCAGGGGTAGATGAAGTGTGATAATGGCGCTGTGAGAATTAATGGATTCTTTACAACACATGAAGAACTATGTTTCTGGGGTAGATGAAGTGTGATAATGGCGCTGTGAGAATGAATGGATACTTTACAACACGTGAAGAACTATTTTTCTGGGTAGATGAAGTGTGATAATGGCGCTGTGAGAATGAATGGATACTTTACAACACATGAAGAACTATGTTTCAGGGGTAGATGAAGTGTGATAATGGCGCTGTGAGAATGAATGGATACTTTACAACACATGAAGAACTATGTTTCAGGGGTAGATGAAGTGTGATAATGACGCTGTGAGAATGAATGGATACTTTACAACACATGAAGAACTATGTTTCAGGGGTAGATGAAGTGTGTTAATGACGCTGTGAGAATGAATGGAAACTTTACAACACATGATATAAAGGAAGAACAGAAAGTTAGACGGGCCTGCAAGCCCAGTTTTCAATGCTTTGAAAATAAATTTCGTTTTTTCGTTCACTCCCTCTTCCTCCTATCATTTTTTCTTTATCCTTCTTCTCTCTCCGCCTCTTTCACCTCTTCTTTTTAATCTCCTTCTATTTACTCTTCCATTCTAGCTTCTTACTGTGTTTTTCTGCCAATCCAATTATATTTCTCTGGGTTTTTTTTTCCTCATTGGCACATTCTTCTTTCTATTACTCAGTGCTACATTTTGTGAGTCCTCTTTCAAAAAGATAAGATAATTTAATCAATCAAGCGATATCCTTTAATTCCCCAAGGAGCATAGGAGTTCAACAAACCCACACAAAGTCTTCATGTCACGTGCCATCATCTTACAGCCTTTCTATGTCTCTTTCATTATGTTCATTTATGTCACCAGTTTTCTTTTCCATGTGTTTTTCAGTTTACCTCTCCTGCTCTTACCATGGTGAGTTCAGAATAAGGACTGACCTGTATTGCTATCAAAAGGTGTATTCAGTGTGTCTTATCCTTCGCCAACGATTTCTTCTTGTCATCTCTTGATCTATTAACACTTGTTCTTGTCTGTAGTTCCACATTGGTGACATTGTCGTATCGTTCTATGTAACGGAAGCACATATTTATGAATGTAGGTTTTTGGTTGTTGTTTTGGTTATTTCTGACATTTCATACCATAGTGCTGACTTGACATGTCATACCATAGGACTGACTTGACATTTCATACCATAGGACTGACTTGACATGTCATACCATAGGACTGACTTGACATTTCATACAATAGTACTGACTTGACATTTCATATTATAGAACTGACTTGACATTTCATACCATAGGACTGGCGTGACATTTCATACCATATGACTGACTTGACATTTTATACCATAGGACTGAATTGACATTTCATACTATAAGACTGACTTGACATTTCATAAAATAGAACTGACTTGACTTTTCATACCATAGGGCTCACTTAACTTTTCATACCATAGAACTGACTTGTCATTTTATACTATAGGACTGACTTGACATCTCATACAATAGTAGCGACTTGACATTTCATAGCATAGAACTGACTTGACATATCATACCATAGTACTGACTTAACATTGCATACCATAGTACTGACTTGACATTTCATACCATAGTACTGACTTGACATTTCATACCATAGTACTGACTTGACATTTCATACAATAGTGCTGACTTGACATTTCATACAATAGTACTGACTTGACCTTTGGTACCATATGACTAACTTGACGTTTCATAAAATAGTACTGACTTGACATTTCATACTATAGGACGGACTTTACATTTCGTACCATAGTACTGACTTGACATTTCATATCATAATACTGACTTGACATTTCATACCATAGTACTGACTTGACATTTCATACCATAATACTGACTTAACATTTCATACAATAGTACTGACTTGACATTTCATTCCATTGTACTGTCTTGACATTTGAGTTGAAGACTCCTATGTTTGTGTTGGACTTGATGTCATTTGATCTCCATGTTTTCCGATGCAGTGAGAGCTCCTCTAACCTTTTGTATTCTAATTCTGATATCATTGCCTGAACCGCCAATTTTGTCAAATATAGCTGCTACGATATTTGTTTGATTCTTCATCTTGTAGGGTGTTTCTTGTTATCATTTCCTGTATTTATTCTATTTATCTTTGACTTTTCTCTGTGCATTTTCAGATGAAGTCCGTGACAAAACGGGGCGGCCCCTATGTTCTTTGTGTTTCTCTCCGGCAGTATCGGTACATTTGTGGGCCTGGTTTTTATAATGTGCTCTCAATTATAGCACTTTTCTTTCTTTCTCTCATCGTTATTTTTCTGCTAGGTAGCAGATATTTGAGTATTGTCGAATTGCTTGGGACACTCCCTGTAGGCGATAATAATCACATTTGCTTGAAGCTACCCAGATTTGCTGAGATAATTACTCACAGTCGCAATAACTATGGGGTGGAAAACGCCATACTCAGAAGAGCGTTTCGTTCTATTCTTTTACCATAGTTATTGGTGGTACCAGCAGAAAGTACTATCTCTGGAACAGGAAGGGAACAGTGGCCTAAGCTTTAAGACGAAGGACCCACGTGGTAGACTCTCCTTGACATTTCTGGGAAACGAGCTACACCCGACAACATTGATCAGAGACGAGAGTGAGCAGATTGAAGAAAAAAAAACCAGCCCATAAGAAGGAGCAGATTTGTCATTGGCAGCTAAGTTCAAATCTATGCTGCCACTTGAACTTCTTGTAACATCTCACATTCCATAAAGACTGTGATGATAACTTTTCTTGATCCATAACTATTCAAATTATTTCCAACTGTTAAAACCTAAAGTGATTACTAAATTTTGTTATTTTTAATTTTACAAATTTAACTTCGATTTAATCATTTTAAAGTTACTGTATGTTTGTCTCAGTCAAATTACTACACAAACTCTAAACAGAGATACACTAGAATAATAGAATTCCACTGAGTAAATCATCGGTGGGGGCTTAAACCAGCTGAAATTAATAAGTGCTTAAATCCTTCACAAAAGCGTCGGCAGATTTACAGAGTTTAACATACTCAGCCAAAGCAGTATTTTTCTCGCTTATTCTGAATATCCTGTGAAGACTCCCTTTGTAGTAGAAATGTCATCACCCTTCTATCTACATCTCTGCCAAGAATGATCTTGCGCGAAGGTAGATACTTTTGAAGCCCATATTAGATACTCTTGAGTTTTGGCCACTTTGGACCACTACTGCAAAGCAGGGGAGGCAATACCAGTCACAGTGATGAATTATTTTGTGACAACCACTACGTGCTAAATGTGACATATTTTAAACACTCTTTTTTTATTGTTATCGTGTTTTTTGTTTTGTAAGTTCTTCTTCTTCTTCCTCTTCGTACATCCTCAGTCATCTCCTTGAATATTTTCAAAGAAAGCAGTGTTCTGCTTCAGGCTGTTTGCATCTCCACTGAGTTTTTCCGAAAATGGTAATGGTGACAGCCATATGTGCTTTCTATATTCCTGATATGTTGGGCATTTTTAAAGCTTATTCAGCAGTCATTTTATCAGTGCTACATTTACAATCAACGGTAGTTCATATTTTTAGCTTTGTGAATAGATGATATCTCAATCTGTTGTGGCCCGTGGGAAGTCTGAAGATTATTACTTGTTCTCTACTGCTGAGCAGGTAATATGCAACAATATGTGTGTGGCCTGGATGCTCTGCATCACATTTGTTTCTGTATCTTATAAAACCCTATGCTTCTTCGAAAATTATGGTTGTTTCAGGCTGAGGTAGCCCTTTTTTTGTAAGTAATAACTTTCAAAGCCAGATATGCAATTTTAATCACGAATCTTTTCAATATAATTTAACATCTTCTTGATAAATACTGCTGAGGTCACGTAACGAAAATCGTAGTTTGATGTTCCTGCGTTTATAGGGTCATACTGAACACGTATATGGAAGGTCAACTCGTTCCGACACAGTGCTGACATCGAGTGAGAATGTAGGTGTAAAGGACGCGAATGTGTGAATAGTTCTGTTGAGTTGACAAGTCACTCACTCAATCATAAGCAGAAGTCAATAACGGCAGACCACTGATGACGTTTCATACATTTATTAATGGACATACACTTTGACCTCACAGGTACAGTCATTTGAACACGTTGGCACAACAATCATCGTATACTTGAAAAATGGTTGACAATAACAGATGTATAGTTATGTGGCACATCAATATAAAGGAACGATAGAAGGGAAACACTCAATCTCCTGGTTGTCTATCGTCTCATGTTCTAACTGACTGATCGCGTCAGTTAAGGTGGATACATACAACATCAACAATAATGGTTCACTGTCCGAACCTTCTCCTGGCTAAGATTCTCAAGCCGAAAGTTCATCCAATGGTTATGACGACCATGTTAAACCACAGTAATGGGTTTCATATTATCTAGCTCTCTGTACTATCATCAGGTAGTAAGACATTTTCTGTTCTCCGACGATAGTCTTACAATGGCGGGAATCAAAAATGGCTCCTCCTCCGTGAGCTTCGCTCACCTGGGATGGAGAAGTATGAAGCAGAATTACTTCGATATATAATCATAAATGTCCTCATTGCTTCTATCTATTTCTGCTATCAATAAGCTGGTTACTGGAGTAATCTGGTGCTGCTAAATTACATGTCATCTTCATCTGTGGTCAGCAATCCGAGATGCACGATAATACGTCTCTCGTTTCGGCTTAGCAACAAAGTTCAGCAAAAAAGGGTTTGGTTTTACCTTGGTTTAGAGAACACATACAGGCGAATAACGCTCGCCATTCCTAGGCGTTAATAATCAACATAGGAGAATCTCTGATAATACCATTATACAGAGACACCATCTTCTTCCTAGAATAGATCACAAATCACTCTTTAAACTTTCTAAATAACCAGCCATAGACACGACGACATGACAGCCTTCTTGTTCTCTCCTAGAACGGCGCATGCCTAACAACGCCTTTCACCCCCAGAGTTCAGCTCACAAAATAGTCCGACATAGAAATACAAAGATACAAAGATATAAGAGCCAATCACCTTAATTAGTCAAGGAATACATATAAATTCAGGTCATAAACATTTTAAGCAAGACCAATCTGTTTCTGGCCATACCTGACGCAAAAATGACAAACAGTATGTATACGCCAGATTGTAGTACAAGAAAAGATAACCCATGTAATCGAATCTAACATCGACCGATCCGGGTTCTGTCCCCTTACTCTCAGAATCATAGATTCTCAATTAAATACTTTTCATCAGACAAATAGCCATTACTTTACACTTGTATGCCTACCTACCGTAATCTGTGCGTCACAGACTAATATGTCCGCAACACTGCTCTAGAAATGTGAGGGTGCAGACGCACGTCAAACCACTTGATCAAGAGTGCCAAAATGCTTTAATGCCAGCTTGGACTCGAAGACTAGTATAAAAGACACGTAAACATCGATAAAAGCAATATTTAACAACATTTAAAACAATAAATAACAAGAAAGGATTTGGTCATTTATAAGTGTATTTAATTAAACATAAAAAGAATCAACGATTCTTAATCAGTACGAGATACAAACATGAGCTTATGACGTCATGAAAAGATAGATGCTGGATTACATTTGTGTAAGCTAATGTGCTACGATGATTACTGCAAACTGTAACACATTCGTACAGTACACAGTAGACAACAGTAGACATGATAAAGAACAGGGCGTCTTAATCTGTGGTCCACGGACCCTTCGGGTGTATGGGAGTAGGGGGTTTCCATGAATGGATTCTTAGTGGTCCTCGAACATAACGTAAAATTTGAAATGTATTTTGTTCCTTACGCTTTTGCACGTTTTTTTTCTAAGAAGAGGTCCGTAGCCTTCACTGGACAATATAAGGAGCCCATAGCCGTCATTGGACAATCAAAGGGGCCCATAGTTCAAAACACTGTTAAGAAACCCTGATACAGAAGTACACCAATTTAATGAAGTTTACGTAGCACGCCTTGTAAAATAAAGGAGAAATTTAAAAAAAAAAGTAAGGAAGATACTGTAATATACATATACTACACTCAAATCATTATTACCCTTCAGATTCCGTTCACGTATAGACCTTAAACAATTCATACCAAGTTGTCAGGTCTTGAGCCATTAGTTCAAGCCATTTCTATGTCTTCATTATTACATTCGTGTATGTTTCCAATTTCGGTCTCCGTGCGTGTTAAAGGTAAAGGAACCTGTTACACGTCAATTGATGCATATTGGGAATATGGTGTTAGGTCTGTATTTTCTTGACCACCGGCACACTAGAGGTGATGTGGTCAGCATCACGCAGGCCGCCTTAATCTTCCCAGGGTTGTTCTGGTACCCAATTCATGAGGCTGGGTCGACCCCGGAGCCGTTTGCAGTGTAAAAACATCCCACCTCAACTGGGGATCGAACCATTAACCACCGAGCTAGGAAGCTAGTGAACTAATCGCTGCTTTACTGCGGCTTTATGTCTGTTAGGTATCCTTCTAATCATCCTACCAAGGAGGTTCCAGAACATGAACTGTCTTGTAGTGATATAATCTGGTTTCTTCAACGTGTGTCCTATCCAGCGTCAGTATCTTGTCCTGACACCCTGTTCCGCCTGTTGTTACCTGGTTCTTTAAATTAGTTCCACATTGGTGATCAAGACGTACCATTTAAATTATTTTATTCTGAACAATGATACGTGTATGAAAGTCTGTATCATTCTGAAAATAATTTCATATAGTTTTTTTTTTTTTTGTTGTTGTTCATGTTTTAGAACAATACAACAGAACAACCTTTACATCTAAGTTGAAGGTTTTTATTTCTATTTTGGACTTGATTTCTCTGGATATTATCACATATACGAGTATATATATATATATATATATATATATATATATATATATATATATATATATATACGAGTATATATATATATATATATATATATATATATATATATATATATCATATTTCAACGCAAGGAGCAGAGTAGAACGGGCAAAGAATCAGCAAAAATTACAGGAAGCAGAATGAGATATAACTTGAATGAACTATGGTGAGTATATAACTGCCGAATTATTGTACAGATGTTTATTTACAATTCATATATTTATTAACCCTTCTGCTCCCCTAGTAGCAACGGTCGTCAACAAATGTATGCCAAGCCTTCATGTCAGTTGACCTCCATTCAAAGACTTTCTATCCCTTACTTACACCTGTCATGTCTGTCTCTATTTCCTTCTGAATTTGATTTTCAGTCTCTCTCTCCATCTCTTACTCTGTGAGTTCACAAGAAGGACTTGCTTGCAATACTATCATCAAGTTTCCTCAATATGTGTCCTATCTAACGCCCTCGACTTCTTCTTGCCAACTGTTACACCGGCACTTGCTTGATTCGAGTCATCCGTTTTAAATTGGTTTTCTTGTCATACCATTTTAAGCCTTACACAAATTAAGTGAAGTCAAGCTAGACCACAATGTTATTTTTTTTATTTGAACATGTGCCCTAATCCCAATCAACATAATTACCGATGTATGTTACGTCGGTCGGTCGGTCTCACTCAAAATAGTAACTCGCGCCAGAAAAAAAAGTGCGTGGGTGTTATATAAAAGAAATACTTTGGTTTTATTTTTTTCTTTATTCTTTAACAAAATTAGTAGCGCCCGACAAAGAAAAAGTGCGTAAAATTGGGTGTGCATGAGCCCTCACTCGATGTACAAATTATGTAAACTTGAAAGTTTTTGTTAAAACCACTTATTATCAATGAACACTCTTTGAAAACCATCCACGCACTTTCACACGAAATGTTGTCATCAAAGAACTTTTAAATTGAATCTAAAATAACATAATTCCTGCCGTGTGTACGTTGGTCACAGCTGAGGAATGCAACCGTGTTGAAAAATTGGATTCTTTCCATTATATATACTCTCCCGAAAATAGTTACAATCAACAAAGAAAAGCGTTCAAATGACGGTGTTCATGAACAGTCTGATTACACTGTATAATGGAGAGAAACCAAAAACACTCTAAGAATGTACTTCTATCTGCTCATCTGGGAACGGAAACAGCACACTATAATTAAAAACCCGTCAAGTTTGACGGGTTATTGCTAATATAACCTACAAACCATGTGTCTAGGATCAACGGGGCACACTTCGTCAAAACGAGGAGAAATTTAAACCCCAAAAAATGTTCAAACCTTCTATTCTACACAAGCAGCCAACGTTTTCGGGTTCCAGGTTTGACACCTCGTAGGAAACGCTTCAGTCTACCCAGCTGTAAATGGGTACCTGACTGCTCTTGAATTGGGGAAAGCAAAGGTAGAGATGAAGGGACTTGGTTACCTCACCTTATGAAGCCTGACCTAACACAGTGAAGTCTATAACACATCATCCCCTACGTAAGTATTTGCTATGGACTACCTCAACCTTTTTCATCAAAGTAAGGCCAGGGGGAACAAAATAAAAAAAGAATGAACCCCACAGGGAAGGCAACAGGTTTACCCACTGCGCCAGCTAATTATTTTGTTAAACGGAGTAGATGTTTCTATTGTCTTTATCTTCATCAAAATTAGATGACACAAGCATTTGGAATATAGAAACACGTGATTACTGAATGATGACGACATGAGCTATTTATGTAATTAGGTCAACCATGGCACATTTGTGGTAATACGACCTACGTTTAGAATAGCAAAATCTTTCAATGTACAGAAAAAGATGGTACGGAAAAATTATGATATAGTTAAAACTTACCAGTATGACAAATTTACAAGTATTAAAACAGGATATGGAACAATAATGAAAAGAAAAATCCGTCTGCATTTTAAGGAATTAAATCGGGAGACAATATGATGCTACATCGTATAAGCTGTATTTACAAAATTTGAATGAAGATGAAATTTCACAAAACAATACAATGCTGGTTATTTTAATTACGGTGAGGGAATTATAGAGATAGATATCATTTCTGCTTGTTTACAGCGACAGTACACACATTTATTTACAGCAACAGAACACAAATTAATTATTTACTTTTACACAATTCAAGTTCATCTTTGTATAGTGACAAGACACAACACGTTTACATACAAGTAATTTTAGCCGAAGTACATGTGATCGTCTATTTATAGACGGTGGCCATTAGAGCATACCCCACAAACATTCAAATTTTCATTTCTTTTGTTTTCCTTTTTTTGGGTATCATTGTATATGGACAACACCATTTTAAAATCGGTGACAAAAGCAAATAAAATGTATAGAATATTGCCAATCTACTGAGCTACAAACGAGTAACAAGTTATAATCAGTTTGCGCGGAAACCCTAGCAAAGTACAGGACTTGTGTTAAGCGAGCTGCCCTTTTTATAATTCTTCTTCATTATGTGGCCTGTGTTCAAACCTTTCTCTTTAACTCCTTACAGTTGTCTTGTCTTTTCTTGAGCTGTAATTTCTTACTAATTTATATTTATTTAATTTATCTTTGATTTACATGTCCATGTTTGTTTCTGGAGTTGTTTTTTGGGTAAAAGTATCTACAGCATGGGGTAGACCACCCTATGCCCAACATCTTCTACGACATGTGTGACATAGTTGAGTTTTACTATTATTATTCGCTTATCTTTCGGGCCCCGGTAACACCAGCTTATTATCACTAATGTGGAACAGATGTCCAGAACCAGACAAGTGCCAGTGAAACAAGACCTGAGAAGAAAACTCTAGTGATAGATATGACACACAGTGAGGAAGCCTGGTAATAACAGTACAAGGCAGTGGTTATTCTGGAGCCCACAGGGTATGAGAGGCCGAGAGAGGCTGAGAAAGACACGGAGAAGAGAATTAGAAACAGATATGTGCTGGGATAACGAAGAAATAGAAAGGATTTAGACGGACGGAACAGGACAGAAAGTCTTGGCATGTTTTTTTAACAACGCTTACAGTATTACAACATCATTCGTACAAGAAGTATAACAGTTATGTAGGCTTGAATTTCTTTGCAGTCGACTTTCGTCGGTGAATGGCATGTGGTACATCGCAATGAAGCATCCAACAATAATCGGCAAGCATGGTCACACACCACCGTCCTTGATAACATGACTCCATTACGGCGATATCTTGATGGAATCGTTCTCCATGTTCATCGCTGACTTCGCCAAGGTTGTCAGGGGAAAAAGTCAAGATGCGAATCGAGCAAATGGATTTTGAGGGACATGTTACAGCCCATAATTCTGTATGCATCTATGCACTGCTTAACAATATGCACATAGTCGACAGATTTGTGATTTCCCAGAAAGTTATCGACAATCCATTTGAATACCATCCATGCGCAAAGTTCACTACCATGTAACAAGTTCTCTAATTGTTTGTCTGCAATAACTTTCCTAATCTGAGGTCCTACAAAGATACCTTCCTTTATCTTTGCATCGCTAACTTGCGGAAACTTTTCTCGAAGATAAGTGAAAGCTTTGCTCGTTTTATCTAACGCTTTTACGAAATTCTTCATGAGCCCCAACTTTATATGTAACGGTGGTAAAATGCTGCTGTCTTTGTTAACTAATGGCTCGTGTATTACATTTTTATGCCCGAGCTGCATACGATCCCTGATAGGCCACACCTTTCTTGCATAATGTTCCTGTCTGTTGCGGCTGTCCCATTCACATAGGAAGCAACAAAAATTTAGTATACCCAGTCTGCATGCCCGTGAGAATTGCAATGACCTTTAAGTCTCCACAAATCCGCTATTAGTAGTCATTGTACTTTATTTTTGCCAAAAGTATAGCCATATTGTCATAAGTTTCTTTCATATGAACAGAGTAGGTGACTGGAATTGATGAAAATAAATTTCCGTTATGCAATAACACGGCTTTTAGACTAGTCTTGGAAGAGTCGATGAAAAGTCGCCATTCGTTGACTATGTGCTCATGACCGAGGTGCACCATAAGACCGTTTACATCTTTGCAATAGCAAATGTCATCATCCATCTCAAAGTATTGAACAAGTTCTCTGTGTCTATGACGAAATTTAGATATCGGAGTATTGGGCGCTAAAAGATTCCATTCTTTGAGTCGCGAACCGAGTAATTCCGCATGTCCTTTGGTAAGAGCAAGATCACGTATTAGATCTGAAAGTTCTGAATGGTTAATTAAGTGGTAAAGTTTTTCTGGTGAACTTACTTACTTACTTACTTAGTCGTTCCCCTTCTACCGTGAGGTGTAGAGGTGAACACGATTTGTAATATATCCGCACACTTAACAGAACAGATCAGCCGAATTTCTACAACTTCTAGAAGCCATATTTCTCTCAGAATTATTTCAAAATACAGTAACTATTTGAAAAATAGCGTAACATATGTCATGCATCTTTTAGCAGTATAAAAAGTAGAATTATTTTGCATTTTATTAATTTTTAATAAGTTATATAGTAAAAATGAAACGGAGCAAATAACGGTTTCCCAAAAATATATTTTTTCACAAATATCTTAAGAACCCGATGTGATAGAGATAAACGGATTTCAAATTTGAAATCAACGCAAGAAACTGACCTAAGAACACTTATTCTTATATAAGAAAGAAAAATGTTGTTTGTCAGTGATATAGATAAATAAACACGCAACCAAAACATAATCTGTCGCTTCATGTGGATAATC
This sequence comes from Oreohelix idahoensis, assembly GCA_024509875.1. Classification (NCBI taxonomy): domain Eukaryota; kingdom Metazoa; phylum Mollusca; class Gastropoda; order Stylommatophora; family Oreohelicidae; genus Oreohelix; species Oreohelix idahoensis. The sequence continues at coordinate 269,113 of JAMPIV010021694.1, forward strand.
GTGTCAACGAATGTCAAGGTCATACGCTACATTAAACAACTATACTCCTTTCCTACGAAGTTCGTGCACTGTGCTGAGATCCTCCATGTGTGATCTAAGGGAGGAGATCGGAGCACTGATGGAGTTGTCAGTGTGCAATGAAGATCGTCCTTAAAACCAAACCAAACCAAACAAAGCAGGGGTTAGTAACCGGTCAATGGCGTTCTTCAGGAAGATCCTTAGGGAAGATTTGATAGAAGTTTAGGTGATGAAAAGTGGAGGGAGAACTAACAAACGAACTTTATTTGTCAAGAGTTAAGAATTAGGCATGGGAAGCCCACGACAACTCCAAATGCTCTGAAACGTGAAACCAGGCATTTATTTTTTATCATGGTAGACCCTTTGATAGCTCAACGTTTATAAAGTAGACCCTCAAAGTTACTGGGTTGCCTACCGCTGAACTAAGGGTGTATTGAGAAATATACATAATTTGTCGGACTATAATTAACTCGTAAAATTGAAGGAGATTGGTGCTGGGCTGTGGAGTCTGAGTCGAAATCGGGAGTCGTGGAATTGATCGATTTTTAGTACCTTCCGTACGACAACACCGCCTAGCTATACAAGCGAATCGCACTATCCTCCCGGCCAGTACGGAAGGTCTGGGGTTCGAATCCTGGGTAAACCACTCACGTCTGTTGTTTTTCTGTTGTCTGGTGTTCTACTTCTTTATTTCTTACGAGTGCCTGAACACATACCTTTATGTTTGTCTAATATTTATTTACTGTTTACAGGCCTCGGGTTTCCCTTCCTTATATGTTATAAATGTTTATCCTGGGTAAGCCACTCACGTCTGTTGTTTTTCTGTTGTCTGGTGTTCTACTTCTTTATTTCTTACGAGTGCCTGAAAACATACCTTTATGTTTGTCTAATATTTATTTACTGTTTACAGGCCTCGGGTTTCCCTTCCTTATGTGTTATAAATTAACCCGGCACCTTGTCCTCAAAACATATGCGTTCTAACCAATTCGCCAATCCCTCACCACAAACGATAGCAGGAGTGCACTTGGGAGATGTATCCATGGATGTGAACTCATAAACAAATCTTAGCAGCAATATAGACAACACGCTGGACAAACAGATAATGATGTTTAAAAAAAAAAAAGAATAACAAATGCAAAATGAGCTTCATTGCATTAGGAAATGCATGGCAATCAAAAGAAATCAAATCCAACACAAAAATACGAATCTTCACAACTCAAATGTCAAGACAATCCTACTGTATGGCTCTGAAACATGGAGAATAACAAAACCAACCAATCAGAAATTCATAGACTTTCATAAATGGATGCTTGCGTAGAAACAGAATTATTGGAAAAATGGTATGACAAGGTCACTAATGTGCAACTGATAGAAATTATCAGAGAAAGAGTTGTTCCATAAAATAATTTTTCGTTTTATAGAATCCTGCTTTGCCTGTGGCTATTGTACTAGTCACTTTTGAGACGTATCTTCCATTCCAAGTTATTAACATGCCCAGGTATTTGAATCTATTGACTTGTTTGAAAACTGTTCAATTTAGTACTAAACGTGAAAGATAAATTCTCACATGGAGATTAATGTCATAATTGATGATTTAATTTTAAGAAAGTACAAATCACAACTTAAAAGTCAAGATTGTCCTACTGTATGGGTCTGAAACATTGAGGGGGAACAAAAACTGACAACGAGAAATTCAGACTTTCATAAATGGTGCTTGTGTAGAATAGAAGGATTCAAATAATACGGCAAGATCAGTAATGTGGAACTGATGACAAGAACCAGACAAGTGCCAGTGTAATAAGAAGTGAGGAGATGACATTAGCGTCAGATAGGAGATGACATTAGCGTCAAATAGGAGATAACATAAGCGTCAGATAGGTGACATTAGCGTCAGATAGGACACGTATTAATGACATTCAGTTACAGAATTACAAGTCAGTTCTTATTCTGTAATCCCTGGGTACGAGAAATAGGAGCAAAAAAAAAAAGATTTGTTTTTTTTTTATAAAATCCTCCAGGCAATTAAAAAAAAAATTGAAAAAAGCAAATTGACACAACCAGTGAAATTGAAGTGAGACTAAATAAGGAATGAGAGAGAGAGAGAGAGAGAGAGAGAGAGAGAGAGAGAGAGAGAGAGAGAGAGGAAGAGAGAGAGAGAGAGAGAGGAGAGAGAGAGAGAGAGAGAGAGAGAGAGAGAGAGAGAGAGAGAGAATATTTACTAGACACAAATTAAAATATTTACTTTAATTTTGTGTCTAACAAACTAATTTCTAAATTTTTTTTTTAAACACATATATATAAATTTCACCAAGTATGCAGCCCACAGTTTTGCCCAAAATAAAAAAAAATAAAAATTAACATATACAATTTATACATAACAGGCTTACGCACAATGACAAAAACCTCCAGTACAAAGTCATAAAATTGTAAAGACAATTCTGCCAGATAATGGAAGGAAGAAAACAATTCTGAATAAATTTACTCGCTAGAAGCCGAACGAATAGACAAAAGTGAAGTATAAATAACATTCAAAAGTTTATAAACTAAACATGATTGGAACAGTAACTAAACCAACTAAAGTCATTATAATAAGCACAAATGAGGTCAACGAATATTTCGAACACAGGATGCAAAGAACTCCAGTGAAGCATACAGTGGCAGAAGTTTAATAGACGATTAATTAAAAAGACATTTTAACGGTAAAAATAACGGTTGACGTACGAATAGAACCTTTACTAAATACCCGATAACAGACACCACCGACATATTTGAGCGAAGGAGTTTTGTTAAAAAACCGGATACACAAAATATGAATAGAACATTAGGACAAAAAGATACAGTAGTAACCTATAAATAATAAATAATGTAGATACAGTTTTGCTAGATTGACAACGGACAAAAAATTCAAAAGTGTGAACTTGTAGGGAACTCCAGGGCGGAGTGAGTGAGGCGTTGGGCATTTCAGGTACCCGAAAGGTCCCCACGACAGTAGAGGGTTTTCACGCTCCTTAACCTACTAATCTAGACTAATATAGAATAGATGATCAGGACAATGACCCTGTTTGGCCGGGGGCCATATCATTGACAGGCCACCTCAAGGCTAACTAGATATTTAATATTATTATTACTCTAACTCTCTTGGTGCAGAACAGCGAAGGCAATGGTCATGAATTCCTTGCGTCTGATAATAACACAGCTTGTGAAAGTTAAATCTTCGTAGTGGCAACTATCGCTGGTTTCAAATCGTTTTTTATTACTACTATTAGTCTATTTCTACCCAGCCAATCGAATTATGTTATGCCCATGGCCTCTTTTTTTCAAAATAAACTACACTTTCAAAAATGTAACATCCCCCTCTCCCAAGACGGGCAAAGTTTGAGTCAGGACAATCAATGGTCTGTCTCTCTGTCTTTTCTTTACAATATTTCTGTTACTGTATAAGTGTTTTTAATTGAGGAAAGGGCAATTATTGATCAGACGACTTTCTGTCATTCATTTATAGTCGTTATATTTGTATTTCTCTCTTTATCATAATTTGCATTTATGTGCCTTTTTTCCTATACAGTTATACAAATAATCTGTATTTTTTTTCCTCTACGGTAAGGTAACATAACATTTATGGGGTAGTATGATCTTCCAATTAAACAAGTATTATCATTGTTATTTGTATTAACTGTCCTTTCGTCTATTTTTATTCTTCTAAGTTTCACATTCTCCATCTCCAGCCCCTAAACATTAGTGGTATCTTCAAATTTCCAAGTTAGCCGTAATTTTTCTTTTCTATAAATCCCAACCACCGTTTTCCCTTCTTCTCGGTTCGTTTCAAAATAAAGCAATGGGTTAGGATTTTCATCAGAAAAAATACTACCACTGTATACAGGAAATGCGACCCGCTTGTCTGTGTGGTTTATACAAAAACGTCTCCCTATCTATGTGTTCTAAACATTCCAAACTGCGCTACTAATGAAAACGGGGTGGGACAAGTGGGTTTGTAGTGGGATTTGCACCGCTTTTCCAAATCTGCTAGTAGCAAAGTTCACGCATTTTCGATCTAGTAATGATGCCTATAGAAAAAACCACTGTCCGCATGTCCGTTCTATTAAGTGATTTCTCTCCCTCCGTCAACTCCTCCTGTCTCTCACTCTTTCTTGGGAACGGAACACGCCTAGGCTGTCAAAATGTTATAGTTAATTTCAAGGACGGCATATGAAACGCTCGTAATATTGAGAGATGGTATCATTCACTTTGCGTTAAGGTTTTCTCAAAACCTGCGCGACTGCGGCGATGGCGAAGACGTTGAGCACAACTCCCCTATTTTTATCTCTATAGTATTTGGATTTATATTAATCTATAATATTTTTATCTATTTGATCGTGGTATCAGGGATCTTACTACAGGTCTCACCTCTAACTGTGAGCTATTTCTCAACTTTGCCTGGCGCCTATCATAATCGGACGAATCGTCTGATGACGTCCAGTACCTCTTCGTCACTCGTCTAATCCCTAGCTCCATCACTTCCTGTGCATCTGCATCTTCTGCTGCGGTTTTTCTCACCCTCCTGAGAGTCTCCCTGTGAAACTGTGTTGTTCTCTTAATCTCTCTTCTCTATCCTGTAATCTTTGCTCATATTCCATCATTGGCATGCATGTCAGCCTCATTTTCCGAGTTATCCCACACGGTTCTCAATCTTCGTATTTCCTCCGAAATATCATTACCCTACATATTGTCCTGTGGATCCTGCGTAGTCACTATCCTGTCTTCCTCCGGCGTATCTCGCCTATTTTCTTCTTGTTCTTGGTATGTGTTTTGTGGAGGTGGGGTTAACCAACTTGGTTTTATCCCGGGTTTTTTCCATGCATTCCTGCAGTTGTTGCGATCTGCCTACTCCTTGGTGGTTGTCTATGTTCTCCGCTAGGAGTGTTTTCCTGTGATGTGCAATTTTTGCTTTGGTCCAGTACTTCCGTTTGTGTGCCGACGTCTCTCTATGTTGTCTGTTTGCGTACCAACACTAACCATTCGTCTCTGCGTATTGTCCTGTCTCTTGATTGTTGTCCATTCCTGAATGTTCCATGGTCTATTGCTAGGATTTTCATATTCTGTTGTAATCCTTCGTTGGTAAGATCTGTTCTTGGTGTTCCGCCATGATCCTACATATAGCTGGGCTTTTTATTTCTTCTAAATTTGGGTGTTCTTTTTTCTGACTTCTTGAAATAAAAAGTAAACTTTTCCAATATTTATTGGTCTTTCTCCAAGTAATGTACTAGTTAATAAGTTGGTCACTCATGTCTACATCTTTTATGTACATTTCACATGAAGCAAACATTCCCTGCCCACACTGTCCGAGATCTTTCCAGGCCCGCATCGGGCTCATCAGTCACCTTCGTACCCATAGACTAACCTAACATATTCCTAAATAATTGGATGAACAGAGTGGTCTTCATCACCCGCGATGGAAGAACAACACATTTCATAATCCCTTAGAAGATTTGGCTGTCAAACATTAAATTCTCGAAAATTCTAATTCACCTTAGCTCTACTGTACGCTTAATACACCTATGATCATTTACAATGTAAATACACCAAACCAGTTTTATAGTGTTGACGGCAGTATATGCCTGGGAGAAGTTATTTGTCGATGACAGCTAAACAACGTTGATATTTAAAGTATATTGCATGAAAAGATACACGTTTTGACAAATACAGACTGCCCAAGTAAGCGATCTAGTTTGACAATTTATTGCTCTAATAAAGCGCAAGAATCTCTAAAAACAAAACCACACAGAAGAAGAGCACTATTATAATAATCTGATATTGCGTAGTATGATTTGGTATATCTTTAGAAAATAACGTTGCTTTATTTCGCAATACAATATGCATTACACTTAACTATCATTAATGCTCGCAAGTTTATTGTTTCCCTTGCAAGACAATTACCTCCCTTACATATATTATGCTACATGTTTACATAGGTATTTAAATAAATAACACGGTATTTAATCAGTTTTACAAATTGCGGTTCACAAGAAACAAGGGACGTTTCGAGTTTTTCCCTTCGTCAGCCACAAACAGGTGACAAAGACAAAAATTACATATAGGTACTACAAAAACTATAAGATGATGAGAAATATACAACAAATGGGCGATACAAGCAGATGGAAAAAGTAAATAACAACAGTGATGAGAGAAAAAAAAGAACAATAATAATACAAGAAAACCGTAAAATCTAAAAGAAATACTGAAACAAGAAAGTAAATAATCAACGAAACGAAAAAAATAAGAATAAACAAAACTGTGGAACTAGTAAAAGTTAGCTTAGCTCGATCCAAAGAATCTGTTGAAGAAAGCGGTATTCTCTTGTCACAGAAATCACAAGGAAGTGACGTACGATAGCGACAAAAACAAGAGATATAAAAAGATACGAAACGAACCAAAGCAAAAAACATAAGAAGATAGATCTAAAAGACAACGAATAAAGAATGAAAAAGAGGAAAAGCTATCAGAAGTTTATGCAAAATGATGTTGTATATTCAAACCATCGGGAGCTAAAACGCCCAATTTAAAAATAAGGTGATTCTCCAACGAAAAGCGAGTCTTGTCATTACCGGCACATGAACGGAGGGCAGTCACATGTATATCGGAATTACCTGAATGGTCATGCCTATTGAAATGACGGGCCACCGGTAAATGTTTGTCATGATAGATGTCTTTCAAGTGCTCACGAAACCTGTCTGCCAAACGCCTACCAGTTTCACCAATATAGGTCTTGCTACACCTCTTGCAGATGATAGCATAAATCAGGTTTCTGGATTCGCACGTAAAAGACTCTCTCATGATAAAATTTTCCTTTCGGAAAAGTGACTGTCTGAGTTTGGAGACAAACGGACAGGTCTTGCATATCCGGCGTTGGCACGGTTTAGTACCAAAGTAAGATGGGCTAGAAATGTCGCAAGCGACTGTGTACAAGAATATCCCTAAAATTCCTATCCCTACGATAAGCTACCAAAGGTGTATCACGAAACAACTCTTTGGTATCAGGATCAGAGTTAGAGAATAGGTAGATGTCGAAAACAGAATTCTCTTTACCGCCAAACAGTTAGGATGGAAAGTTAGAACCAGTTTGAGTCTGTCAGATTGGACAGAAGGTTTAGTAGTGAGTGCCGTCTGACGAGTGACGCGTGTGATACGATTAAGGGCATCAGATAAAACATGTTCAGGATAAAGACGTCGTCGAAAGAACTCAAGCATCTCTTGAGCTCGTTGATGAAAAGCATCGTCATCGTGACATAACCGACGCAAGCGAAGATGGTGAGAAAAGGGAATGGAATTGTTGCAACTAAGAGGATGCGATGGAAGTATAAAGAAGGAAACCATGAGCGTCAGTAGCCTTATAATAGACAGACGTTTTAAGACAAGTAGGGCTAATAGTCACAGTGATGTCAAGGAAGTTCACTGAGGTCGTAGAGATTTCAGAAGTGACTTTTGATGGCAGGATTGAAATTACCAACATAGTCAATAAATCGACGGAGGTCTACCTCAGACATGTCTGTAATACCAATACCATCATCAATATAGCGGCGGTAAAACTCAGGTATTGGCCCATCATAATTTTGAAAGACCAAATATTCAAAGTGGCCCATAAACAGGCAAGCGTAACTAGGGCCCATCTTAGTACCCATAGCGACGCCACTGATTTGGTTAAAGAATTGGCCATTAAACTCAAAAGAGTTGAGAATAAGAACCAACTCAGCAAGGCGAAGAAGCGGACCTGTACTTATTGTTAGATCAGTACGCTGGTCGAGAAAAAATTGTAGTGCCGTGAGACCATCAGCATGTGAAATAGAAGTATAAAGGGAACAAACATCTAGGAGGAAAAGATGGTAAGTACAATCAGACGTGAATCTGATCGAATCAAAAGTAGTGATTGCATGAGTAGTGTCTTTCAAATAAGAAGGCAGATTGGCGACTAAAGGCTGGAAAATACTATCAAGGAATACAGAAATACGTTCAGTAGGACAAGAGCAGGCTGAAACAATAGGCCTACCAGGGTTAGCAATTTTATGCACCTTCGGAAGCATATAAAAGGAAGGCTTACCCAGACTACTCTCAAAAATATGGAGAGATAAAGCACCAGACGGAAGAAGATCATCATGGCCCAGGCCACGGATCGTCTCATAAACAGTAAGACTATTACGGACTGTAGCGTCACCAGAACAAGGTGGTGGTGAGTAAAAGGTGGTGTTACCTAGCTGTGTAAACTCCTTTTGTTTGTGCGTTCGATTGATTCACGCACTGACGTGCACAATGCTGTGTGAGTTGCTTTGGACGCACGTGTAACCTAGTTGAGGATATTGTGACGTCATGATAGGTCCAGCTCGGACGACATTTTATGTCCGCAGTGTTATTATTTGATTCCTGGCAGATTTGAAGAAGCCAGCAGTTGTATTCGTATCTATTGGTCTTCATGGCGAAGCCAATAGTGGATGTCTGAAGTAAGTGTCGCCCCATTTCGTATGGCAAGTTTAATTATGTAAATTAAAGTATCAGGCCGCTCCTATTAATGGTCTAGCGGGAATTCATCGGAGATGACATTCCTAGAATTGGACACACGGAGTCGATAGCCTTTGGAATCTTTTGTAGAGGGAGAATCCATATGTGGAATCAAGTTTATGAATATAGATATATGCTTCACATGTTTAATATGCCGTTTTACCTATGCCAAAGTCGTGGTATGGATACCGAGAGGTTAGCCAAGATGAAACACTAACTTGGTTGTATTGTTATATCTGCCTTTTGTTTGGATTGGATATGCTATCCAAGAATTTTACAACAAAGTCTGGGATGCTTACAAGTATGATATAAATTATTGCTCCGTGAGAATGAATCCGTTTGCCTTAATAAACGTCCTTGGGAGAAGGTCAATGGACGTTAATTACCATGTCTGTTATATGAAATGGAAGTGATCCTTAGTCACTGGAATAAGAGAACTTAACTGTTAGAGAATCTACAACAACTTTTAACAGTGATATTAACATTTTAACGTATGATCTTCACATCTGTAACTATGATTGTCTTGTTCCACTTCGTTGGTGTCACGTCAATAAAATACATGTACAGTAAACACCGACTTGTGTGCTGCCAATACTTACCCAGTTCACCCAATGCAACGATACCTGTTGGAATGTTCGTTTGAAGAAGTTTATTGACATTTTGTTCGTATTCAACCATTCGCGTGATAAAATCAATACCATTACCATAAACGGACTCCAACACTGTTCTATCAGAGACTTAATTGGAAACTGATTAATACAACTGGACACAATAATCCAAATCTATATACAACGTTTACGATGACAATATATTTAAGTCTTCACACCAGTTCAAAACGTCACGAAAAGTGATAATATAAAATCTAAAATAAGGGAAAGGGGTGAGAAATGGTGAATGTAATAATGACTGTTGTTGGAAGTAAGGCACTATTGTAGCGGAAGGTAACTCAAGAGCTGTGGAGATCTACTTTAGAAACACTGAGCTCTCTAAAGATCTACCTTGATAAAATCATGTCTGTTTTCAGGTTTCCGAATATTTTTAATTTAGAAAGCGTACAGCCTAGATGTAAATTTTATCTCTGCCAGATAATCTGTTTTCTACAGTCCCATCAACAGAATGGTAGAACACTCAAACTAAATGATATTTTACCGAAATACCAACTTTACTTTAAAGAAAATATCACGTTTCTATCTCACACAGATTATAATTTTAGTGAATTTTTGTAACCGACCTATTCTGAGTTTTCAGTAGGAAAAGGATGAGGGGGGTGGGGGAAATACCTTTAATCCTGAGGATACTACACTTGTAAATGTCAGTGACAGAGAGCTGAAGAAAGTAATATGAACTTACTGGTACTGTCAGAGATTGGCTAAGAAACTAGTTAGTACCACTGAATACAATAATATAAATATATGTACTGGTACTGTCAGAGACTGGCTAAGAAACTAGTTAGTACAACTGAACACAATAATACAAATCTCTCTACTTTACGTGCTTATTTAATTTTCGTTTGACCTCGTGTTATTTGTCTTTTTCGTAATTATCTTTTTTTGTCGTTTGTGTTTCTATACTTTTTGTGTCACCTTTATTTCCCCACTCTTTTTTGTCGTTCTCTCTTTACTCATTATCACCATTATCCTTCAATTTCTGAAGGAGCATAGACCTACTCAAAATGTGTGTTGTGTCAGAGTTACCAGTGGTTTTTCTTTACTGGTCGGTGTGTCTGTCTTGTCTCTCTGTTCGTCGTCCCTCCCTAACTCCCTACCTCCTTTCAACCATCTATCCATCCATCTATCCATCATCTATTCATCTACCTATCTATCTATCTATCTATCTATCCATCCATCCATCCATCCATCCATCTATCTATCTATCTATCTATCTATCTATCTATCTATCTATCTATCTATCTATCTATCTATCTATCTATCTATCTATCTATCTATCTATCTATCTATCTGTCTGTCTGTCTGTCTGTCTGTCTGTCTGTCTGTCTGTCTGTCTGTCTGTCTGTCTGTCTGTCTGTCTGTCTGTCTGTCTATCTATCTATCTATCTGTCTGTCTGTCTGTCTGTCTGTCTGTCTGTCTGTCTGTCTGTCTGTCTGTCTGTCTGTCTGTCTGTCTGTCTATCTATCTATCTATCTATCTATCTATCTATCTATCTATCTATCTATCTATCTATTCACCTCCGTCCCTCTTTCTCTCTCTTTCTCTTTCTCTCTAGGATCGACCTGTTCAAAAAGAGTCTAGCCTACTCTGCAGCTTCTTTTGTAACAGCCTTCCACACCACCTAAAAAGCCTACCTAAACAATATTCATTTAACAAAGCACTTTTCAAACACTTCCTCAACACTGATTATCTACCCCCATAGAAACAGCATTTGCCTGTCAACATCTCATCCATAGGTCAACATTTCTTTTCCTCTTCCGCTCGTTTTTTGTGAATAATTGGTTTTATATTATTGTATTCACTTAAAAATATTATTACATAATGTAATGTATGTGAGAATGTACCCGCATAACACTTTACTTTAGAAATGTGAGTCGTGAGAATGTACCAGCATACCACTGTACTTTAGAAATGTGAGTCGTGAGAATGTACCCACATACCACTGTACTTTAGAAATGTGAATGTTTTCATTTGCTTAAATGGGATGATGTATCTGAGAATAAGCAGATATTACATATTTTTCTTGTTTAACTGCTCAAAGACTTTACCTACTAGAGAAGTGCGTAAGAAAGTGTTATTATTATTATTTCATTTTCCACCAAGAATGTATGGATGTAAGCGAGAATGTCTTTATGTAATTTTTGTATTGATGATTGATGACACATTCAAAGATACAGATTAATTGTAGACGGTTTGACCGCATGAGTGAGTGTCGGTATTCAGAATTATTTATTTTTATTTATTGTTTTTTTTTTATTTTATTTTACTTTTTTCCCCAATTATTACTTGTTTTTTAAAAAAAAATACCTACTATTTTTTTTGATTGCATTGTAAAAAAAACTTTATACCTACACTTAGAAGTATCATTTTTTATGATTGCCATACTGTAAGAGAATGCTGTTATGTTAACTTTATAATGTTGCATGCTTTAAATTAATGCTTAGAAGTATCATGCGGCGATGTAAGGATATAGTATGCCAGTGTCATAAGAGGTTTTGAGGGCTATCCTGGACAAATAGATGTATCAGAGGATACCAGGATAGTGCCAGATAAAAGACTGGTCTTATAAGTAATACCCCCTTCTCTGAAAAGAGCAAAGTTGTATAGACATCAAAGTGGGGTCAAGCTATGTAAGTTCTCAGAGAAGATGATGATGATGTACTCTGAGTCCCTAACTGCTACCTCTTAAGATCCCACAACGATTAATGAGTTAGTGTTGTATTATTTGGCAAGTGTCTAGGGTAATTTATCTAATATAACAGTTATTAATTTCAAAAACAGAACTTTAACTTTAATAAAAGTATTAAGCAAGATTGTATGAAATTTTATGTACAATTTAATTTTCCTGAACCTCAATCTTTTTGGTCAGGAATTCTCAAAATCAAGAATGTTTTGAACAGGAACTGTGTGTGTAAAGTGGTCACTGGAATCTACACACACAGTTCCTGTTCAAAACATTTATACTTCTGCTAGTACTACAATGTAAGGTCTCTTGATTACTTTGGAAGGTCGGATACTGTCATCATACAAAGGGGTTTTGAGTTTATTTTGATTACTTTTTGGTGAATTGTTTTGGATGAACTGACATTGCCTTCCTAAAGGACTTATCTTTAGACTGTTGCTGCTGCTGTTCTTTCAATAATAGTCAGGATCACCAACTTTGTGACTCCTGGCTGAGAAGACGGGGTCTAGCTCCAGATGTATACGGAGCTCTCAACTCCCACACGCTCCTCAATTAAATGCAGCCAAGAGGTAACTTCGTAATATAACCTGGAATAGAAGGACAACCTATTCCATGTAGAAGTCTGCCTCAATCAATTCACCCCTAAACAATATTAAAACTTACCCTTGTTCAGTTATTTGTGCTAACAAGTTGCACATGACCTTGAACTTCGTTGCCTACAATCAGTTTCATGTAATCATTCTTTCTCTGTTTGGATTCAATGCCAGTGTCCCTCGTCCATACTTGGCTTCCATACAATAATCATGGTAAGTAAAATACAGCATGTGACCTATTGATTACTTCATTCTAACCTTCCCTATATGTTTATCACATGATCTTGGAACAGTGTGTCACTCCAGAAGAAAATACTAAATTAAATCGCTACTACACTTACTGCCGTAAATTTTGTGCTCTCTTTGCAAACACTATACACATTTTTTTCATTTCGAACAAGCCTACACACATTCCTACTTAGGTCAGTGGGACACAACACTTCCCGCCGGCAGTTTCACTTTCGAATTAATATGGAACACATAGGCTGTTTACTCACAGGTCAATTATTTAACAAAATAAGCAAATAAAATTATCTTTTTTACACTCCGGCAATAAACACAAAAGCTGAACTGGCCTCAATGGGAATCTAGTTCTGTTAACAGGTCAGAACGGCAAAGGACTGGGTAGACACAGTCTGCTAGATTCATTCAGCTCGGTATCTTTTCAAATAATAGTGGTGGTTTCCGTAAGACCTTGTTGCTATTTATAGAACTACACCCAACCAATCGGAGGAAAAGTCAAAAAGTTAATTTTTGGGACTTGTGACTTAAGTGGTTCTGAGCGTGTTTGGATAATCTGTCCAAATTTTAATATTTTATATTTCCGTTATTAATGGACCGATTTTTATTATCAAAACTGATAACTAAACGGCCAATTTTTCTCTATCGTTATATATAGTTTTCCCTTAGTTATTCCTTTGCATTTCGATCTGGGTAATTTTTAAATAATTAAATTTGGCATTACCTTGATGTGAAAATATCACTAACATAAATTTTACTAAGTCAATATAATTTTATTATGAGGGAATCTTTATGTTTATGTGTTAAGCAATATCAGCGCTATAATTCGAGATATCCCTTTTATTTTAATTATCTTTAGTTATAAAGAAATAAATTATCTACGTTCGGTCAAAAACACAAAATAGCTTCTTTTTTCACGTTAACCAAAATTTTCTTATCACTACAAGAAAAGGAAACGATTTGATTGGTTGTTAAATTTGTACTATGCTCTTAAATAAATTTTGGTGGGCGGTAACTTTTGACTTGTTTCCTAGACAAATTCAACTACCCTAGATAAATTCTTGGCGGTAAATTTGACTGGGTTCTCAGACACCGTGCAAATACTATAGTTATTTTTAGATTCAAATATTTTAGCTAGTTTTTGAGCGGGGAATTTGAGCGCGGTGTAAGACAGATTTCACCCGTGTGTTGCCGGGGCCCGAAAGGGGAGCAAAGAATAGTAACACTGCACCCTACCATGCATGTCGTAAAAAGCGACTAAGGAGGGTTTGGGCATGGGGCTGTTTACCCCATCCCGTAAAAACTTCGCACAGTGGGCTGATCACCTGCTTGCCAACCAATCTGACTACGGAAACAGCGATAGATTGTTTGGTCTGTTTTTGTTCCACAAAGACGCCACTAGGCGTGGTGGAAACAGCGATAGATTGATCAATTTGTTGTTGCCCTAAGACGCCACTAGGCGTACTGGCCACATACTGCTTTGCCGGTTGGTGGCTAAGGATGGAAGAAGTAAGACAGATTAAAATTTTTACGACAGCCAGATAAATGAGAGTGGAAGGGCAGAATGTTAGACGGGCCTGCGCGCCCAATTCTTAACCCTTCCGAAAATAAAGTTCGTTCGTTCGTTCGTACTCCTTACTTCTTCCATCGTCTCCCTTGGTTTATGCATCTCATCTATTACCTCGTATCTCATAATCCTTGCCTTTCCATGCCGTTCCTTTTCTCTGCATTTACCGCTATTTCTCGTATTTCTCTCTCCATCTCGACTCGTGTATCGGTAATCTCGTCGATCCGCATCTCTTCCACTACTACTCCTTCTATTTCTCTCTCTATATCGGCTCTGAGATCGGTACTCTCTTTGATCTCTACTTCCCCTTCTGTTCTCCTTGTTCTTCGACTCTTTCTATTTTCTATCGATATATCTGTAAAAGGCAGCTATATCTGTCTCGTCCTCCCTTTCACCACCATTTCTGCGTCCATGGGACCTTCTATTCTTGTCCCTACGACTACAATCACAATCTTCGTCAGACTCTGACCAGTCTGAGTACCCTGATATGGACGTGTCTAAATATTATTTTCTTCTCCTGTTATGCCTATGGTCGACTTTGTCTACTTCTCCTGGTATGTCTATGATCTACTTCTCTTGCCCTACTCTTTCTATTTGGTCTCACCTCTAACTGTATCGTGTTTCTCAACTTTGCCAGGCGCCAATCATAATCGGACGAATAGTCTGATCATGTCCAATACCTCTTCGTCACTCGTCTAATCCCTAGCTCCATCACTTCCTGTGCATCTGCATCTTCTGCTGCGGTTTCCTCACCCTCCTGAGAGTCTCCCTGTGAACTGTCTTGTTCTCTTAATCTCTCTTCTCTATCCTGTAATCTTTGCTCATATTCTATCATTGGCATGTCTACCTCATTTTCCGAGTTATCCCACTAGGTTCTCAATCTTCGTATCTCCTCTGAAATACCATTATCCTACATATTGTCCTGTGCATCTTGCGTAGTCACTATCCTGTTTTCCTCCGGCGTATCTCGCCTTTTTTCTTCTTGTTCTTGGTATGTGTTTTGTGGGGGTGGGGTTAACAAACTTGGTTTTATCCCGGGTTTTTCCATGCATTCCTGCAGTTGTTGCGATCTGCCTACTCCTTGGTATTTGTCTATGTTCTCCGCTAGGAGTGTTTTCCTGTGATGTGCACTTCTCGCTTTGGTCCGGTACTTCCGTTTGTGTGCCGACGTCTCTCCTTGTTGTCTGTTTGCGTACCAACACTAACCATTCGTCTCTGCGTATTGTCCTGTCTCTTGATTGTTGTCCATTCCTGAATGTTCCATGGTCTATTGCTAGGACTTTCATATTCTGTTGTAAACCTTCGTTGGTAAGATCTGTACTTGGTGTTCCGCCATGATCCTATATATAGCTGGGCTTTGATTTCTTATACATTTTTGTGTTTTTTTTTCTTACTTCTTGAAATGAAAAGTAAAGTTTTCCAATATTTATTAGTCTTTCTTCAAGTAATGTACTAGTTAATAAGTTGGTCACTCATGTTTACACCTTTTATGTACATTTTATAATCCCTTAGAAGATTTGGCTGTCAAACATTAAATTCTCGAAAATTCTAATTCACCTTAGCTCTACTGTACGCTTAGTACACCTAAGACCATTTATAATGTGAATACAGCAAACCAGTTTTATAGTGTTGACGGCAGTATATGCCTGTGATGAGTTATTTATCGATGACAGCTAAACAACTTCTGGAGCATTAATTATATTGCATGAAAAGATACACGTTTCAGCAAATACAGACTGTCCAAGTAAGCAATCTAGTGTGTCAATTTATTGCTCTACTAAAGCACAAGAATCTCTAAAAACAAAACCACATAGGAAAAGAACACTATTATAACAATCTGATATTGCTTAGTATGATGTGGTATATCTTTAAAAAATAATGTTGCTTTATTTCGCATTAAAATATGCACAACACTTCACTACTATAAATGTTCACAACTTTGTTGTTTCCCTTGCAAGACAATTACCTTCCTTCCATATATTATGCTACATGTTTACATGGTTCACAGGATTCAGAGTTTTATTCCAGTCTCTAAACACATCACTGACCCATCTAGAGATTTCTCTACAATTAGCTCTATGATTTGATATTAAATAACATCTTCTATCATTATGATTAATAAGTTGAATTAAAATTTAATTCAGAGTGTTGAAGAACTAGTTGTCAACATCCCACCTTACTAGTACTATATATGCAGACAATTTAATATTTTAAGTAAGACTTCACACATAAGCAGAAAGTATTTTGAACTTACTGGTTCAGTCAGAGACATAATTGGAAACTGATTAATAAAACTGGACACAATAATCCAAATCTATATACAATGTTTACGATGACAATATATTTAAGTCTTCACACCAATTCAAAACGTCACGAAAAGTGAGAATATAAAATCTAAAATAAGGGAAAGGGGTGAGAAATGGTGAATGTAATAATGACTGTTGGTTGCTAGTAAGGCACTTTTGTAGCAGAAGGTAACCCAAGAGCTGTGGAGATCTACTTAAGAAACACTGAGCTCTCTAAAGATCTACCTAGATAAAATCATGTCTGTTTTCAGGTTTCCGAATATTTTTAATTTAGAAAGCGTACAGCCTGGATGTAAATTTTATCTCTGCTAGATAATCTGTTTTCTACAGCCCCATCAACAGAATGGTAGAACACTCAAACTAAATGATATTTTACCGAAATATCAACTTTACTTAAAAAAAAGATCACGTTCCTATCTCACACAGTTTGTAATTTTAGTGAATTTTTGTAACCGACCTATTCTGAGTTTTCAGTAGTAAGAGGGGGTGGGGGAAATAGCTTTTATCCTGAGGATACTAGACTTTTAAATGTCAGTGACAGAGAGCTGAAGAAAGTAATATGAACTTACTAGTACTGTCAGAGACTAGCTAAGAAACTAGTTAGTACAACTGAATACAATAATACAAATCTATGTCCTGGTACTGTCAGAGATTAAGTAAGAAACTAGTTCGTACAACTGAATACAATAACACAAATCTATGTACTGGTAATGTCAGAGACTAGCTAAGAAACTAGTTAGTACAACTGAACACAATAATAAAAATCTATGTACAGGTACTGTCAGAGACTGGCTAAGAAACTAGTTAGTACAACTGAACACAATAATACAAATCTATGTACTGGTACTGTCAGAGACTAGCTAAGAAACTAGTTAGTACAACTGAACACAATAATACACATCTATGTACTGGTACCATCGCGAGAGGTTCAGATGTTATTAGAATATAGGATATCCCAGACAAAAAGATGTATCAAAGGATACCAGTAAAGCGCCAGATAAGAGACTGGTCTTATAACAAATACCCCCTTCTCTGAAAAGAGTAAGGGTATATCGACAATCAAGGTAGGGGCAAGCTGTATAAACCTTCAAGTATGATGATGGTGAATGTTACTGAAGGTCTAAGTACTACCTCTCCAGATCCCACCCTGAATAATGGATATATAGTTATTTTGACTCTGCTAGGGGGTAAATTAAATTAATAGATATGTAATATACATACAAACAGAACCTAACTCAACTTGAATAATTAATTAAGCCTGAGTGTATGTATTTACAATTTATTGATCCTATACCGTTTCTCTTTTCGGTTAGGAAAATGATAATACAATTCAAATGCTTTTTACATAATAGAAATAAATAAGTATGGAATGTTCATTTCCACAATAGCTAAATATGATAGTTATATTTCAAAGGTCTATTATTGTATTCATATAAATTTATAGTTGTTATTTTTACTGGACTGTAAAGTTGGTATAAGTGTATTAAATACTTTAAGGATCATCACGCGATTGTTTATTTGATGTGTGTTTTATTTATTATCAAATTGAGTCTGGATGTGCCGACCAGCGGAGTTATGTGGCCACCTATCTTGTATAAGGTAAAGCTTCCACTATATATTCAGGATCACACAGTGTCTTGATCTCCAGGCTGGGTAACCACTGGGTGACTCGCTCTAAGTATCTTGAGAACGTTTCGCACCAACAGAGTTCCTCAGAATTGAATGTCTCGAAGACGGTTAGTCATATCAGGATACATCCTGGGAAAATACAAACAGTCGCAAACCTTGTAGGGTCTAGCACTATCTTATCCACACAAACACACCGAACTTTACAAACAATCTCAGATAATGTGCTAACAGTTGCACATGACACTTTACTTCAGTACCACCTACAGCCAGTTCGATGTGATTACATTTTCCTTATAAATCATAAGTTCAATCCATTGTCCATAATATGCTTCCTTACAATGATTAGGTTTAGTATAAACTAGTAAGTGACACCTTGATGAATACATAGTAACAATTCCTGACATCATTTCTTATGTTCCTGAACAGTGTGGCGTTCCTTTCTGAAATATTCCTTTAAATACATTATTAAACTTGCTGTCGTAGGTTCTGCAATAATTCTCATTTATCCTACACATTCCCAATGCTTGCTTTCGTCTCTAAAAGTTAACACATGCTTGCGATCAAGCCGGCAGCACACTCGCCCTGTATTTTTTTTCTTAACACAGATAACACACTATCGAACACATAAGTGGATTATAAAAAAGTTAGTTGCTTATCCTTTACAGGACGTGGCAATCAACCCCACCTTTATTGGCTGTTTGTGATTTTTCTAGGCAATTATTTTCATTTAGTAGTTTGCCATTCCTTTCTGAACGGTACGGCACTTATACCATTGTTAAAAATCCACACAAAGCGATCTGCTACCAAACCGCCTGCAGCAGGTTTCGAACCTGGTATATCTGGATTATGAAACTGCGTTCATATCCATTAGGCCACAGACGCCGACAAGTGGATTATACACAGGAAAATTACCTAATTATATACATATATATATATATTCATTTCTCTTACCCTCAGGTAACACACATCAGCTATAGCAGGCTGTAAATAAGTATCTAGGTCTGCTACTTAGATACAGCGGCAAATGATTTGACAGCAAGCGTTTGCCGCTTTCTTCTATACAGCGTAAGATTTGAAAATGTTGTGGCATCAATTTCTGCCAAGTTCAAGGTACCTCGCGGATGGGAAGGGGTAAAAATGGTGTTGAGAATTTCCAAACAATGCGTCTTTTTGCCTTCTCGTTCAATATGTAGAAATTTTAATATCTAATATCTTTCTTAATAGTGGACCGATTTTAATTATTTAAAGTTAGTATTATACTGGTAATTTATATCTATTGGTCTATCTAAAATTTGTTTAGTTAGGAAAATGCATTGAAATCTATGCAGCCTTTAACTAACTATATTGGGGACTACCCTGATGTATAAATGTCAATCAAAACGATTTTTCTCTTAGAATAACATACTTTTTGTGGAAAACTTTACACATATCTCTTAAGTAATATCCCCGTTGTTAAACTAGTTATATCTTTCGTTTAAATATCTTTATTCTTAGAGAAATTAAATATCTTCGTATTTTCAGTTACACAAATAAGGCCTCTATGTTAAGCATAAAAGGTTTCCTTATACATACCAGAAAAAGGAGCGTTCTCAGTGGCTGTTATCCGTCCGTTTTATTCTATATTGATGTGAGCGGTAAATATGACCAGAGTTATTCGAATTCGTGATGTGAAACAGACGTCATCTCACGACATAGCCTCCAAATTCAAAAGCGTAAACCCGCTGTTGGAGCTTCTTGTCTGGATTCATAATCACGACATTCTTCCAATCTTTGATTCACTCTACCTTACTATTCTCCTGGTTTCCTTCGGGTGGGTGACTACAAGTAGGCACTACTAAAGAATATGTCTTAACCACTCTGAGATCCAGGAATAATCTTCTGTTGTGTTAATAAACAGCACAGGTGCTGCTGCCTGTCAAATGCTGATTATCAATCAATATTCACCATTACTCTTCTCTGAGTCTGTTCAATGACATGTCCAGAGGTGTTAGATGTTCCTCAGGGTTCCTATGGTTATGAGGATGTCATCTATAAAATTGATGATAGCTGAGTTGTGTAAGGGATCCAGTAATTTCCTCATCATCCTTGATAAAACACTCGGAGTATTCTTCAACTCAAATGCAACATATGGAACTCATAGTGCCCCTCCGAGATGATCACAGCCAACAATGGTCTCAGCTCAGGCTTGACTGGAATCTGGCAATGCCCTTTACTAGATTCACTAGTGACTCTGTTACTGTAATTATTACCCAAATCCAGGCAGAAAGTATTTTCACCAGAGGGTTCTCTCAGCTAAACCTCACTGGAGCGATAATATGATATGAGGAAATGAAGTTTCCTGAACCAAGAAATCAATTCTCCCTGTAGCATAGCAATATAATATGTACTCTTAATCCAATATCAGTGTCAATACTTCCAATGGACTGTGTAAGGCCGGCCAACTACCACTGTTGCTGGTGCCCTCATAATGCTAATATAATTGCCGTATGTCGAAGAGAGCTGAGCATTAGGCCAATTGCCCACTCGCCCACTTCCAATTTTTCTGGGGAAATCCCTGTTTCGTTTTCAAATTTGGCTGACAAACGATTCTATTTTTATTCAGTTCCACGAATTTTGAACACAATTGTGTCGGCGCGGGATGGGTTGGTTCCACTCTCGGTACGAGACGGAGAGTTTCCATGGTAACTGGTGTTATGGAAGACTGTTTGTGAAAAGGTGCCATCTTATCCACTCTGTCTACCTTTTTATATTCATTTTCAGGCCTAGTTCACCACAGTGCTTTTCTAGGTCCTGTTGAGTTTCTCCATGTGTGGAGTTTACTTTGCTACATTGATCACAGGCATTTACATACTGAGCGATGTCTTTAGCTATGCCTGGCCAAAAGTATTTCAAAGATGCCCTTTGACAGGTGGTACCTATTTATTTATGTCCAGCGTCTGGTACAATATGTGCTTGTTGCATAGCCTTGTCCCTGTAAGAAGATGGCAGTACTAACTGGCTATGCCCATTGGGTTTTGCTCCAGCTTTCCTGTAAAGCAATCTATCATCCACATAAAATTGTCCTTTCTTTGGGTGGTTATGGCTATTTGGCAATTTGCCAAAGCAAGGTTTTAAAGTTTTATCTTTAGCCTGGGCCTTTCTCGTCTTTTTATGATGAACTTTAAGTGGTGTTCCCTCCACTTTACTAGGGGTTGACCTGACCTGGAGTGTTGCCATGATCACAGGTTTTATTGGGCTCCCTAGAAAAACATATCTTCTTCCTAACACCAGCAGTTAATTAGGATCATCACACACTGCTGCACTCATCACTCCTTCCACATAGCGAGTCTTGACATTGATTCTGGCTAACGAAAGTGTCATGGTGGCTGTTCCCTTTAATGCCCCTTGTATCTCCACTGTGTCTGTGGTATACTACTCAGGGTGCACCAGAGTTGCACTCACAACAGAGTCGTATTAAAATCCTGAATCGTAGAGGCACTTGACTTTAGTACCATTACAGGTTACTTCTTCACAGATGGGGGATGTTGGAGATCTACCTGACTTGCTGTCGGTTCCTTCCTGCCCTTTCCCACTGTTATCATACATGCAGCGTGATATGGAGGGACTTTCCTACCACATTCAATTGTATTGTGGTTGCTCATTTTGCACATTTTGCACCACTTATCTCCCTGTCTATAGGGTTTCTTATCTTGTACCTGAGGGTTCCTGTCTCTTTGATCATATTAAGGTCTGTCATAACCTAGTTTGCATCTGTGTTGTTGGTCCCTATTTTCACATTCATCTAGGTTTTGTGGGGTTCTATTACTATCTCCTTGTTTCTTCTTAATGCCAGCTATTTCTTTCTGAGCTGCGGGATATCTCTCAGCAACTGTTAGAATCTCCCCCAAACTCTCTGCACCTTATTGCATTAAAATGTTCTCATGTCTGGAGGCATAGACTCTCTTGATTGCTCCATCATGACCATTTCTTTTAGGTCCTGGGTTTTTCCAAGAGTAGTCCACTTCTCCAAGTAGGTTTCTAATCTTGCAGAGAATTGGTGGTAAGTTTCTCCAGAAAGTTGCTTTGTAGCTCTAAACGTCTTCCTATAAAATTCAGAAATCTTGTCATAACGGACTAGCAATGCCTGCTTCACAAGTTCATAGTCTTCTTGGTCTTCTTTGTCCAGTTTCTCAAACACTTCATAAGAGACTCCTCTCAATCCTT
The DNA here is from genome assembly GCA_024509875.1 of Oreohelix idahoensis. Classification (NCBI taxonomy): domain Eukaryota; kingdom Metazoa; phylum Mollusca; class Gastropoda; order Stylommatophora; family Oreohelicidae; genus Oreohelix; species Oreohelix idahoensis. The sequence continues at coordinate 291,568 of JAMPIV010021694.1, forward strand.
GTGATAGCTTAAGGCTCCACTTCTCTTTCTCTAGGCCCTTGTTAGTAGTTAACCTCTCTTATCTACTGAGATAAGACTCAATATCATCTTCTTTCTCCTAAATGGATCCACATGGAAGTTCATGGCACCATTAGAAACCCCTTGACTTGCACTAATGTCAGAGGTAGCTGGGCTACTTCCATTTCCTGAAACATGTCCTTGAAGTTCAAGTTCTTTCAGTCTCAACTCATGTTCCCTTTGCAATCTCTTTTCCTCATTCTCAGCCTCCCTTTCAGCAACCTGTCTTCTTTTCTCAGCCTCTATCTGTTTAGCTTCCCTTTCAGATTCTAGCTTCATAGCTTCAGCCTCTAATTGTAATCTTTTAACTTCCTTATCAGCTTCTATCTGTAATCTCCTTTCAGTTTCCACTTTTTTATCTTCTCTTTCTATATACTTGTCACATTCAGTAGTGACATACTGAATAAGAGCTTCCCCACTTAATCCAAACTCTTTTGCAGACTGTACGGTAGCAGATCTAAATTTTGCCAAGTCTGCCATTTTCTTGCAATCTTATCAATATACACATTATAAATCTAAATAAGGTACCAACTTACTTACTATGCAAAACTTAATTAAATACAACCGCTGTCAGCTCATCCAGTCACCAAAAATTGTGTTATGTACTCAATATTATTACAATGAGTTATTTTTAACTGTTTATTTACTTTCTATTATTTATTTACTTTATTCTTTAAGCTTTTACAAGTGACTATCTTAAAATAAATACCCCAGGGTATTAATGAAATCGCGGAAGGAGACACCAGATGTCGCGAGAGTCCAGGGTAGTAAGTGAAATCCCGGACAGGACCCCAAATGTCGCGACAGGTTCAGATGTTATTGAAATATAGGATATCCCAGACAAAAAGATGTATCAAAGGATACCAGTATAGCGCCAGATAAGAGACTGGTCTGAAAAGAGTAAGGGTGTATCGACAATCAAGGTAGGGGCAAGCTGTATAAACCTTCAAGTATGATGATGGTGAATGTTACTGAAGGTCTAAGTGCTACCTCTCCAGATCCCACCCTGAATAATGGTTATATAGTTATTTTGACTATGCTAGGGGATAAATTAAATTAATAGATATGTAATATACATAAAAACAGAACCTAACTCAACTTGAATAATTAAGTAAGCCTGAGTGTAAGTATTTACAATTTATTGATCCTATACCGTTTCTCTTTTCGGTTAGGAAAATGATAATAAAATTCAAATGCTTTTTACATAATATAAATAAATAAGTATGGAATGTTCATTTCCACAATAGCTAAATATGATAGTTATATTTCAAAGGTCTATTATTGTATTCATACAAATTTATAGTTGTTATTTTCACTGGACTGTAAAGTTGGTATAAGTGTATTAAATACTTCAAGGATCATCACGCGATTGTTTATTTGATGTGTGTTTTATTTATTATCAAATTGAGTCTGGATGTGCCGACCAGTGGAGTTATGTGGCCACCTATCTTGTATAAGATGAAGCTTCCACTATATATTCAGGATCACACAGTGTCTTGATCTCCAGGCTGGGTAACCACTGGGTGACTCGCTCTAAGTATCTTGAGAACGTTTTGCACCAACAGAGTTCCTCAGAATTGAATGTCTCGAAGACGGTTAGTCATATCAGGATAAAACCTGGGAAAATACAAACAATCGCAAACTTTGTAGGGTCCAGCACTATCTTATCCACACACACACACCGAACGTTACATATGTGGCAGCCCGTGGTTGTATTATGAAGACTGTTATGTGACAATGTCTGTCCAGGTTCGCTTACCTCTGTGGTTAGCTATGATATGCTGTATACCACACAGTCACGCACACACAGCACGTGATGCGATAACGCTATGACAATTTTAATAGTGTTTATTTACATATGAAAGGATCATTGCTGTCTGCTCTGACCTCCACATTTGGTCCATCATAGAATATACAATGTAAGTTCATTCTTTTCCCCATTCTCTCTCTCTTTCAGTATCGAATCTACACCTTCTGACCTCTTAACCATCAGTGATCGTTCAGGTGCTATAGTCTCTATTTCTTAGATTATTGTTATTCATATCCTCTCAGTGTTCAGGTTATCTATTGGTAGACCGGGCCTCTCCGGGGTTGTTAATTTCCCTTGCCTCACTGAAGAATATGACTACTGTTTATTTGTATTGTAACAAATTTTACGAACCTTTTCCTTTCCTGAATAATAACTAATTCACACCGTTTCTCCTTCTAGACATGAATTCACACTATTCAATATTTCGGGTTAATCCTTACCCAAAGTATTTCTTGTCCATGAATATTCATCACTTAAACTACTTGAATACTGCCATTAACATGGCTCCTGCATATATGCGGCCTCCCTCTCTGGCTCACGTTTCTGGACTGCCTGCTGAGAAAAACGTGATTCACTAGATTTATCGTTCACCTGTCATGCGCAACATTGTTCGCGCATCTCCTTTTTGTACTCTATCTGAACCTTCCCATTCATAATTCTCTTTATTCCTTCCCTTTGACTGTAAGTCGTTCCCTAACTGAAACACAAACAATCTCAGATAATGTGCTAACAGTTGCACATGACACTTTACTTCAGTACCACCTACAGCCAGTTCGATGTGATTACATTTTCCTTATAAATCATAAGTTCGATCCATTGTCCATAATATGCTTCCTTACAATGATTAGGTTTAGTACAAACTAGTAGGTGACACCTTGATGAATACATAGTAACAATTCCTGACTTCCTTTCTTATGTTCCTGAACAGTGTGACGTTCCTTTCTGAAATACTCCTTCACATACATTATTAAACTTACAATCGTAGATTCTGCCATAATTCTAATTTATCCTACACATTCCCAATGCTTGCTTTCGTCTCTAAAAGTTAACACATGCTTGCGATCAAGCCGGCAGCACACTCGTCCTGTATTTTTTTCTTAACACAGATAACACACTATCGAACACATAAGTGGATTATACACAGGAAAATTACATAATTATATATATATATATATATATATATATATATATATATATACATATATATATATATATATATATATATATATATATATATATATATATATATATATATATATATATATATATATATATATATATATATATATATATATTTTTATTTTTATTTTTATTTATTTATTTATTTATTTATTTATTTATTTATTTATATTTATATATACATTTCTCTTACCCTCAGGTAACACACAATAAGCTATACCAGGCTGTAAATAAGTATCTAGGTCTGCTACTTGGATACAGTGGCAAATGATTTGACAGCAAGCGTTTGCCGCTTTCTTCTATACAGCGTAAGATTTGAAAATGTTGAGGCCTCAATTTCTGCCAAGTTCAAGGTCTTATATAGTGTCGCATCGTACCTCGCGGATGGGAAGGGGTAAAAACGGTGTTGAGAATTTCAAAACAATGCGTCTTTTTGCCTTTTCGTTCAATGTGTAGAAATTTTAATATCTAATATCTTTCTTAATAGTGGACCGATTTTAATTATTTAAAGTTAATATTATACTGGTAATTTATTTCTATCGGTCTATCCAAAATTTGTTTAGTTAGGAAAATGCATTTTAATCTATGCAGCCTTTAACTATATTGGGGACTACCCTTAATGTATAAATGTCAATTAAAACGATTTTTCTCTTAGAATAACATACTATTTGAGGAAGTCTTTACACATATCTCTTAAGTAATATCCCCGTTGTTAAACTAGTTATATCTTTCGTTTAAATATCTTTAGTCTTAGAAAAATTAAATATCTTCGTATTTTCAGTTACACAAAATAGGCCTCTATGTTAAGCATAAAAGGTTTCCTTATACATACCAGAAAAAGGAGCGTTCTCATTGGCTGTTATCGGTCCGTTTTATTCTATATTGATGTGAGCGGTAAATATGACCAGAGTTATTCGAATTTGTGATGTGAAACAGACGTCATCTCACGACAGGTACAGTTAGAGACTGGCTATGAAACTAGTTAGTACAACTGAATACAATAATACAAATCTATGTACTGGTACTGTCAGAGACTGGCTGTAGTGAAATTGACAGAGATACAACGGTAAAATTCCTCCAAGGATAACATTTAAGGATAAAAACATAATGCGTAGGCTGCTGATGTACATGATCGCCTAGACCGCGGGTCATCACCCTCCATAAATTGACTTGCTAGACCGGAGGGGAACGGAGGATCAAAAAGGAAAAAAATATGACTGGAAAGGCTAAAGAGACGCAATTGGGGGGGGGGGGGAATGGATGAAAGTAAAAAAAATTCAAGTCCCCCAAATTGACACGAGGTACGGAATTGGACGTTTTGCGATACCAAGCGCTTGATTTGAATTTGAGCGGAAGAACGCAGATGTCTGAAAAAAAATTACAAAAATTAAAAAGTAAATTTTTCTTAATATTAATGTTAGGAATATAAAAATTAGCTGGCCAGATGGCCTATTCTGAGCAGTGAACTAATATGGTTTTAATTTTACAGACGGATAGATAATATTGAAAATAATGACAAAAGACAGTGTAGTTTACATCAGCCACAGACTGCATTGAATCTAACATATCGTTATTTGCACACAAAAACACGACCTTGGGGACGCAGGTGTTCAAATTTACTTAGCATAGAAGTGAAGGGACATTGGTGGAAGCTGTGTCTAAATATAACTTTTTACAACAAAAATTTGAAGGGGAGAGAACGGTTGGGTCAAAAATCGAGCACAATTTTGTAGAAACACAAGTAGAGACGGACAGACTAACAGATAACCATCCATACGTGACTGAAGCTTGACTGAAATGACTTTAGTGAGGAAATTTGAAATTAAAAATAAACCTCGGCAGTGATTGGCCACAGACAATCATATCATTAGCGCTCAGAGCGCATTTGGGGTCATTCTTCAATAATTGTTCAGTGTTAGACACAGATTTTAAAGTGTGGTGTTTTCCCATATGAAAGACAGTGAGTTAAATTTAGGGACGCCATCCTATAGCCAGCAGCTCAGCTGAGTTTTGCTAGCACTTCTGTGTTAATTATTCATAATCTGGTAAGATTGAAATTATTTCTTTATATATTTTGAATATTGTTTCATGTTCGAGTGATTTGATACTGCCATATCATAATCTAGCCTTACAAACAAGTAGGGATTTTGCTCTAGACCCCCCGCCCAAGTCAGGGTCTAGGGACTAACAATGTACCTAAACACCAGCAAGGATTATGCAAGACAGATCAAGAGTTGAGAATAAGGAAACATATTACCTATCCTCTTTTAGGGTAGAAAACTAATAATTAATTTTCAGAATCTATAGTCTGGGAGGATCTATCGGATGTAAACCCACCATGGTAACTGTGCTGTTTGGTCAGAGAGATCTGACCTGTCTGTATAATGTGGTTGTTGTGTCAGTGTGGTGTCCAGACGTGGGTAGAGAATAGATTTTGACACATGGCCCATACTTTGATTGCAGAGCTGCGAGTTTCTGTCGTCCACGAAGAAGTATCTATTCGGGTGGTGATTTACACAAGTGTATCTGTGCAGTCCTTGTGACAGAGACCACCATTATTGCCCGCCAGCACGGAGAGGTGGGACCACCTGAGTTCAGCACCAGAGCTACAAATACCAGATGAGTGAGCCTCTGGTCTGCTGGATATTCACCAACCCCATTTAGTTGCAGATACCCCATAAAAATTCCCACCATTTTCTGGACACTATGTAGTCAATATAGACAGGTGTGATGAGACCACCCCTACAGCACAGACAATAAATATCCTCCTTAGTAGCTGACTACCAGAACATTTTAATAAAACTAACTATTCTAGTACTTGAATATGTACACTTTTGCATTTATTATGTAACATTCCATGCATAATTTTCATAAATTTTAAATCCTTCTTTTTAAAACAAGTTCTGGTCAAAATAAAACTTGATCCAGAACAAATAAATGTAATATAATTATATCAAAAACTTTACACACGTGAGTTAGTTCAGTGTATTGTAACACTTGTTAATCTTATTAGTCTTGTTAAATATCTATGGGTATATTTATAACTATCACACCACAGTACACATCATAACCCTAGACACTTTACGCAGCTACATTCATAAAAAAAAAAAAAAAATTAAGTGTGAGGTCGTAGTGGTAGCAAGAAAGGCCTTCTGACAATTCTCAATTACATTTTATCTCAGGAGCCTTCACAGCTGGCCTCATACAATTTACATGTAGTACCATCATCATCATACAAAACCATCAATACCACTACATATATTGGGGTCTTGTCCAGGGATAATTAGCCCAATAGTAATATTAAGATCTCCTGGTGGGAGAAATAAAAGTAGGGAAATAAATTGTAAAATTTCCTTTAAAATTAAAAGTGTCCCTGCAGATAAAAGTTGGTGAATCTTCACAGCCAGTAATAATTAATTAGTTAACTGGTTAGTTAGAATTAGTTAGACTATAGTAATTAGAAGTACTTAGTGTATTTACTGGTTAGAGATTTAGCTTATATATTATTATATTGTCTAAAAAGTATGGCTGAGCTAGCAAAGTTTAGATCAGCTGCTGTGCTCACTGCGAAGGAGATGGGGATGGATGGTCAAATTTTAATTCAATACGTAACGACTGAATGTGATAAATATATTGAAAGGGAAGATAGAAAGGTAGCTGAAGAGAAGAGGTTACAAATTGAGGCTGATAGAGAAATTAAGAGGCTGCAGATTGAGGCAGAAGAAAAACGACAGCAAAGGGAGGCAGAAGATAAAAAGGCCGAAAGGGAGGCAGAGGAAAAAAGGTTGACTGCCGAAAGGGAGGCAGAAGATAAAAAGGCCGAAAGGGAGGCAGAGGAAAAAAGGTTGACTGCCGAAAGGGAGGCTGAAGATAGAAGGTTGCAGAGGGAGCACGAATTACGACTAAGGGAGCTGGAATTACAAGGCCCGGCCCCTGAAAATGGTGCCAGCCCTTTTGCCTCAGATGCTACGCCCAGTATGGGAGCCTCAAACTCAGCTATGGGGTTTCATTTAGACCATTTTGTTGAGAAAGACGATGACATAGAGGGGTACCTGGGACGTTTTGAGTTATTAGCTACTACATATGGGTTAGAGAGAGAGAGGTGGAGTTTAAAGCTATCACAGGGATTGAGGGGTGCTTCTTATGAAGTATTTGCCAAAATGAACAGGGAAGACCAAGACAATTATGACATGTTAAAGCAGGCTTTGTTATTAAGGTACGAGAAGAATGGTGAATTTTATCGTAAGAGATTTAGAAATGCCAAACTGTTGTCTGGGGAGACATACCACCAATTCTCTGCCAGACTAGAAACCTATTTGGAGAAATGGACGGCTCTGGGGAAGACCCAAGATCTTAAAGAAATGATCATGATTGAACAATTGAGAGAGTCCATGGCTCCAGACATGAGAAAATTTCTCATGGAACAAGGTGCAGAGAAGTTGGGGGAAATTTTAAATGTTGCTGAGAGGTATCAGGCAGCTCAGGCAGAGGTAAGTGGTGCTAAGAAGAAGCACATAGACAATTTTAAAGCTCCACAGCAATTTAATAAATTTGATAATAGAGAGCAGGGAAATAAAGGTAGGACAAATTTTGAGCGGCCAAGAAATGACTATCGCGACAGAAACTCACAGTTCAATGACCAAAAGTTCAATGAAAGAAAACCGTTGAACCAAGGGAAAAGATGGTGTAAATGGTGCAAGAAGGATAACCATAACACCGAATTTTGTAGAAGGAAACCTTCAAACATTGCTGCAATGAAGTCGGGGACGCAAAGATTAAAGGTTAATCCTAAGGGACAACAGGAACCTTATCACCCCCCAGTTTGTGAGGATGTTATTTGTAATGGGGTCACCATAAGGTGCCTTTATGATACAGGTTTGGATTATGATTCAGTTGTGAAGTCTAGCCTAGTGGACCCAAGTCAGTATACCACAGAAACAGTGGAAATACAAGGGGCGACTAAGGACATACCACTCATGACACTTCCCATCGCAAGGATAACGGTGAAAACTCGCTATGTGGAAGGAGAAATCAGAGCAGCAGTGATAGATGAACCAATCTACCCTCTAATCTTGGGGTGTAGATACGTCTTCTTGGGGAATCCCGAGAAACCTGTGATCATGGCGACAGTGCAGACCAGGTCACAGAAGAAGGAGGAAGAAGGTGAACCTATAAACGCTCATCCAGAGGAGATGAGGAAGGCGCAGGCTGAGGATAGGACACTCCAGCCCTGTTTTAAAAAATTACCCAAATGCCACACACCTCCGAGCAAGGGGGAATATTTCATGAAGAACAAACTCTTATACAGGAAGGCCGGAACTGGAACAAATGGTCACAACCAGCTGGTTCTTCCCATTGCATATAGAGAGAAAGTGATGGAACTCGGACATGCAATCCCCTTCAGTGGTCACATGGGGATCAGCGCCACAGGACAGCGTATAGCTTGTCATTACTTCTGGCCAGGGATAACGGAGGATATAAAAAGATATGTCAAATCCTGCCCAGAATGTCAAAGGGTAGCTCCAAAGCACTGGACTGCCCCTGCAACTCTAGGGGAAATGCCCATAGTGGGAACACCTTTTGAGAGGGTTGCAGTGGATATTGTAGGACCTCTCACTCGGACCAAGAGGAGGAACAGTTACATCCTTACTCTGGTGGACACTTGTTCTATGTGGGGAGAGGCGGTAGCCCTGCCATCAATTGATTCAAAACATGTAGCAGAGGCACTACTTACAATATTTACCCGATTAGGATTCCCGCATCAAATCTTGACGGATAATGGTTCTCAGTTCAAGGGGAAACTAACGGAAGAAGTTTTTAAGCTATTTCAAGCCAGGCACTTTCATTGTAGTCCGTACCATCCACAAGGGAACGGCCAGGTAGAGAGGTTCAATGGGACTCTCATTTCTATCCTGAGAAAGCTGGCACACGAAAAACCGGATCTGTGGGATCAATTCCTGCCCGCCGCATTGTTTGCGTACCGGGAGGTACCACATAGTTCAACCGGGATGGCTCCCGCAACTCTGCTATTTGGGAGGCCAATAAAAGGTCCATTAGAGGCCCTATTAAGGACCTGGACAGATGAGAAGGCGGAAGAGACTGTTACCTCATCTTATCAATATGTGAACGAACTGACCACTCGTTTGAAAGCTGGATGGAAACTGGCAAATGATAATTTGAAGCAAGCCAGGAAGAAACATGCAGCATATTTTAATAGGAAGGCAAAGGACAGGGAACTGGCAGTCGGAGAGAAGGTGCTGCTTCTACTACCGGGAAGCCAGAATAAATTACAAATTGGTTGGCAAGGTCCATATACGGTTCTAGAGAAGGTGTCTAGAACAAACTATAAAATTGACAAAAAGGGGAAGGAAAAAGTTTATCATGTAAACCTGTTAAAGAAGTATCTGGACAGACCACTCCAGGAAAGCACCCCCTTATTGACCTTGGCTATTGCAACCCAGATGCAAAAAGAACCACTCACCTCACATGAATACCCATTACATCCTTGTGAAACAGCAGCACAGGTAAAAGTCAGTAAGCACCTGACTAAAAACCAGAGGGAGAGAGTTCAACAAGTTCTGGAAGAACATACAGATGTATTAACAGATAAACCAGGCCATACAAATTTGCTACAGTATGACATGAAACTGGTAGACTCAAACCCAATCTGTATGAGAGCCTATTCTATTCCGTTCGCGAAGGAGAAGGCATTAAAGGAAGAAATAGATTATTTATTGAAGGAGGGGATTATTTCGCACAGTGAATCATCTTTTAGTTCTAGTGTCGTTTTGTTGAGGAAACCGTCTGGGGAACACAGACTGTGCATAGATTACAGGAAACTGAATGCTGTCACAGAAGGACAAGTGGATCCATTACCAGACACAAAACAGCTATTTGCCAGACTGAACAAGGCAAAATACTTTTCAAAGGTGGATCTTAGTAAAGGCTATTACCAGATCCCAGTGAAGCCTGAAGTAAGACCTTATTTGGCTTTTAGCACTTCGGATGGACATTATGAATTCAATATGCTACCATTCGGACTGAAAAATGCTCCGAGTGTGTTTTCAAGGATGATGCGAAAATTGTTGGACCCCCTGAATAACCCATGTATCACAAATTTCATGGATGATATTCTCGTCGCCACAGAGACATTTGAAGAACACATTGAAGCTCTGGAGATGTTGTTTGATAGACTTCGGGAGGCGAACTTAACTGCTAGGCCAACAAAATGTTGTATTGGATGCAAAGAGTTGGAATTCTTGGGACACACTGTATATCAGGGTAATATGACCCCTGATCCTAAGAACTTGGAAAAACTGCAGAGAGCACCTAGGCCGCAAACCAAAAAGGACGTGCGATCATTCGTGTCGTTATGCGGATTTTATCAGAAATACATCAAAAATTTTAACGCCATTTGTGCTCCTCTGACTGATCTGACTCGCAAGGGACTTCCAGATAAAATTATTTGGACTGCACAATGTGAATTAGCGTTCCAAGAGTTAAAGGAAAAACTCACTAGCAAGCCTATTCTCAAACTGCCTGATTTGACACAGGACTTTGTCTTAAGAACCGATGCAAGTAATGTGGGACTAGGAGGGGCTTTGTTGCAAAGATCATCTTCACCTGATGGGGAACTGAAACCAGTCGCTTATGCAAGCCGCAAATTGAATAAGGCGGAACAAGGATACTCCACAAGCGAAAAAGAATGTTTAGCATTAATCTGGGCAATAAAGAAGTTTCAAATCTATCTGTATGGTAGGACATTTGTGGTGGAGACGGATCATCAGCCTCTCGTGTTCTTGTCTCAGGCTAAGCATGAAAACGCAAGATTGCTGAGGTGGTCTTTATTGCTTCAACCTTATCAGTTTAGTATCCAATATATCCCAGGCAAATTGAATGTCGGTGCAGATTTCCTCAGTCGGCACCCCTGTGATCAAAATTAGAGTAATGGCAGACGTGAGGAGTAATTTTACCTATGTGTATCGCTGGTTTTGGAACTTGCCATAGGCATGTTTTCAGGTGGGGAGATGTGTAGTGAAATTGACAGAGATACAACGGTAAAATTCCTCCAAGGATAACATTTAAGGATAAAAACATAATGCGTAGGCTGCTGATGTACATGATCGCCTAGACCGCGGGTCATCACCCTCCATAAATTGACTTGCTAGACCGGAGGGGAACGGAGGATCAAAAAGGAAAAAAATATGACTGGAAAGGCTAAAGAGACGCAATTGGGGGGGGGGGGGAAATGGATGAAAGTAAAAAAAATTCAAGTCCCCCAAATTGACACGAGGTACGGAATTGGACGTTTTGCGATACCAAGCGCTTGATTTGAATTTGAGCGGAAGAACGCAGATGTCTGAAAAAAAATTACAAAAATTAAAAAGTAAATTTTTCTTAATATTAATGTTAGGAATATAAAAATTAGCTGGCCAGATGGCCTATTCTGAGCAGTGAACTAATATGGTTTTAATTTTACAGACGGATAGATAATATTGAAAATAATGACAAAAGACAGTGTAGTTTACATCAGCCACAGACTGCATTGAATCTAACATATCGTTATTTGCACACAAAAACACGACCTTGGGGACGCAGGTGTTCAAATTTACTTAGCATAGAAGTGAAGGGACATTGGTGGAAGCTGTGTCTAAATATAACTTTTTACAACAAAAATTTGAAGGGGAGAGAACGGTTGGGTCAAAAATCGAGCACAATTTTGTAGAAACACAAGTAGAGACGGACAGACTAACAGATAACCATCCATACGTGACTGAAGCTTGACTGAAATGACTTTAGTGAGGAAATTTGAAATTAAAAATAAACCTCGGCAGTGATTGGCCACAGACAATCATATCATTAGCGCTCAGAGCGCATTTGGGGTCATTCTTCAATAATTGTTCAGTGTTAGACACAGATTTTAAAGTGTGGTGTTTTCCCATATGAAAGACAGTGAGTTAAATTTAGGGACGCCATCCTATAGCCAGCAGCTCAGCTGAGTTTTGCTAGCACTTCTGTGTTAATTATTCATAATCTGGTAAGATTGAAATTATTTCTTTATATATTTTGAATATTGTTTCATGTTCGAGTGATTTGATACTGCCATATCATAATCTAGCCTTACAAACAAGTAGGGATTTTGCTCTAGACCCCCCGCCCAAGTCAGGGTCTAGGGACTAACAATGTACCTAAACACCAGCAAGGATTATGCAAGACAGATCAAGAGTTGAGAATAAGGAAACATATTACCTATCCTCTTTTAGGGTAGAAAACTAATAATTAATTTTCAGAATCTATAGTCTGGGAGGATCTATCGGATGTAAACCCACCATGGTAACTGTGCTGTTTGGTCAGAGAGATCTGACCTGTCTGTATAATGTGGTTGTTGTGTCAGTGTGGTGTCCAGACGTGGGTAGAGAATAGATTTTGACACATGGCCCATACTTTGATTGCAGAGCTGCGAGTTTCTGTCGTCCACGAAGAAGTATCTATTCGGGTGGTGATTTACACAAGTGTATCTGTGCAGTCCTTGTGACAGAGACCACCATTATTGCCCGCCAGCACGGAGAGGTGGGACCACCTGAGTTCAGCACCAGAGCTACAAATACCAGATGAGTGAGCCTCTGGTCTGCTGGATATTCACCAACCCCATTTAGTTGCAGATACCCCATAAAAATTCCCTCCATTTTCTGGACACTATGTAGTCAATATAGACAGGTGTGATGAGACCACCCCTACAGCACAGACAATAAATATCCTCCTTAGTAGCTGACTACCAGAACATTTTAATAAAACTAACTATTCTAGTACTTGAATATGTACACTTTTGCATTTATTATGTAACATTCCATGCATAATTTTCATAAATTTTAAATCCTTCTTTTTAAAACAAGTTCTGGTCAAAATAAAACTTGATCCAGAACAAATAAATGTAATATAATTATATCAAAAACTTTACACACGTGAGTTAGTTCAGTGTATTGTAACACTTGTTAATCTTATTAGTCTTGTTAAATATCTATGGGTATATTTATAACTATCACACCACAGTACACATCATAACCCTAGACACTTTACGCAGCTACATTCATAAAAAAAAAAAATTAAGTGTGAGGTCGTAGTGGTAGCAAGAAAGGCCTTCTGACAATTCTCAATTACATTTTATCTCAGGAGCCTTCACAGCTGGCCTCATACAATTTACATGTAGTACCATCATCATCATACAAAACCATCAATACCACTACACTGGCTAAGAAACTAGTTAGTACAACTGAATACAATTATTTAAATCTATGTACTGGTACTGTCAGAGACTAACTAAGAAACTAGTTAGTACAACTGAATACAATAATACAAATCTATGTACAGGTACTGTCAGAGACTATCTAAGACACTAGTTAGTACAACTGAATACAATAATGCAAATCTATGTTCTGGTACTGTCAGAGACTACTTAAGAAACTAGTTAGTACAGCTGAATACAATAAATTAAATCTATGTACTGGTACTGTCAGAGACTACTTAAGAAACTAGTTAGTACAACTGAATCATCATCATCAGTTGCCATCTCCTTAACGAAGGTTGGCTGTAATGGATCTCCAACGTCTTCTGTCTCTTGTCTTGGTGGTACACTCTGATAGACTCTTTCCCGTCCATCTCTTGATGTTATCTTCCAACTTATAGCGCTGTCTTCCCCTTGCACGTTTGCCTTCAATTCTCCCTTCTGATATGGTCTTCTGCAAGGTGTTATGCCTTTTTATGTGGCCAAAGTATTTTAGCTGCCGAACTTTGACCTCTCTCATTAGTTCTCTTTTCATACCTAGATTTTCTAGGACCTCCTTATTTGTTTTCATCTCTTTCCATGAGATACGCCCCATTCTTCTATATATCCACATTTCAAGAGCCTCAATTCTTTCTTCCAAATGCTTATTTATCGTCCATGTTTCTGCACCATACAGAAATGCAGAATATATATAACACTTTATGATTCTCAGTTTTAATTTATGAGATAACTGTTTGGATGTCAGTATATGTTTCATGTTGTTGAATGTAGCTTTGGCCATTCCTATTCTCTTCTTGATTTCTGTTTCACATCTGCCATCTTCTGTTATTATATGACCAAGATATACGTAGCTCTTGACTTGTTCCAGGATTTTCCCATTTACGCTTATCTTTAATGTGGGTTTATCGTCTGTTTTGCTAATTATCATACTTTTAGTTTTCTCAATATTAATGTCGAGTCCATATTCATGACTTATACTGTTCACTTGCTTCACTAGTTCTTGTAACTCCTGTTCGCTTTCAGCTAACAACACGGTATCATCTGCATATCTAAGGTTGTTTATTGATCTTCCACTGATGTTCAGTCCTGGTATTTCCTGTATCTGTTTGAAAATTTTTTCGGTGTATAAATTAAATAGTCAGGGGGACAGCACACAACCTTGTCTGACACCTCTTTTTATGTCTATGTATGGTGAATAATTCCTTCCCGATCTTACTGTGGCAGTTTGCTCCCAATAAAGGTTACTGAGTATTCTCATATCTTTTCCATCAATACCTATGTCTTTGAGGCATTCAATTATTTTCTCATGATGGATTCTGTCAAAAGCCTTCTTATAGTCAATGTAGCACATATACATACTTTTTTGGACCTCTGTATATTTCTCTGCTAATCTTCTTAGGCAAAATATTGCCTCTCTTGTTCCACTGTTCCGTCTAAAACCAAACTGTTCTTCTTGGATTTCGCTGTCTACTTTACGTTTTATTCTTTCCTGTATGATTTTGAGCAGTATCTTAATTGCATGACTCATCAGGCTGATTGTTCTGAAGTCTGAACATTCTGTTGCATTTGGTTTTTTGGCAATGTTATAAAAACTGATGTCTTCATGTCGTGTGGTAAATATCCTGTATTGTATATATCATTGCATATTTCTGTGATTGTATCTATACCAAAGCTCTCCAGAGCTTCTATCATTTCAATTTTTATGTTATCCATGCCTGCTGATCTTCCTTTTTGTATCATATGAATGGCATTCTCTACTTCTGATCTGAGAAAGTTTGGGCCTTCATTAGAATCTGGTGATGGTTTTTTACGTCTGTTGTCCTCGAATAGTTCTTTTACGTATTCTGCCCATCTGTTTGATATGTCTTTCTCATCAAGTAATATTACACCATTTTTGTTCTTGATACAGCTTCCTCCTTGTGCAAACCGCGACCGATTTGATAATTTCTTTATTTCTTCATGCATATCTCTTGTCATGTGCTTTGCTTCCAAGTCTTCTATTTCCTTACATTTTGTTTCTATCCACCGTTCTTTTGCTTCTCTACCCATAGTACGTTTGTCCTTGTCTATTGTTTTATATTCTGGAGTGTTTTTTGCTTTCTTTCTTTCTGCCATTTTATTCAAGATGTCATCTGTCATCCAAATTTGATTTTTCGTAAACTCCTTTTTAGGTAAATTTGCATTTGCTGATTGTATGCTTGTTTTAAGCATTCCCATTTTGCGGTTGCTTTTTCTTCTGGGTTTTCTCTTCTATACTGCTCCATTCTTTCTGTCAATAACTGTTGGTATTTATTTTTGACGTCGATTAAATATTTCTGTTTTATATCTGGTTGTTTCAGCGCTGATATTTCTATCTGGGGTTCCTCCTGTCTTCTGTTTCCTGCTCTTTTCAGCTTTATATTTACTTTGATGACAACTGGATTGTTATCTGAATTTATGTCGGCGCCAGGATGTGTCTTTGCACTTGTGACACTGTTCTTAAATCTATGTTTTATCATGATATAGTCGATTTGATTACGTGTTACATCTCCTGGGCTTTTCCATGTGTATAATTTCCTTGGGTGGTGTTCAAAAAAGGTGTTACATATGACCAGCTGGTTTTCTTCACAGAACTGGATAAGTCTGTCTCCTCTATCATTTCTTGTCCCTAATCCATACTGTCCTACTATTTTCTTGTATTTTCCTTTTTCTACTTTTGCATTCATATCACCCATTACTATCAACACATCTGTAGATTTGACTGGTTTAAGTGTGTGTTGTAGCTCTTCATAGTATTCTTCTATTTCTTCCTCGCTGTAATCTTTAGTTGGTGCATAAGTTTGTAAGATTGATATGTCGAATGGCTTTGCTCTCATCTTTAGTAACATCATTCTGTCATTGTGTGTCCAGTATCCATATACGTATTTTTCTAACTCCTTCTTTATCAACATTCCTACCCCTCTTTCATGTTTTTCTCCTCCTGAGTGTATAAGCGTGTACTGGTCTCTTGTTATGTAGCCTGTATCCAAAAGTCTTGCTTCTGCAACTCCCAGTATATCGAGTTTCATGTCGGTTGCCTCTAATATAAGATTGTCCAGCTTTCCTTCTCCGTTTAGATTTCTAACATTCCATGTTCCTATTTTTAGGCTTCTCCTACTAGTTTTTAGG